>CM076581.1:153000248-153051388 GCA_034641835.2 Pinus albicaulis | reverse complement strand
GGAAGCAAAGCTCTATTGCCTTATCTACAGCAGAAGCAGAATATGTGGCTGCCGCATCATGTTGCACTCAAATTTTTTGGATGATGAAAACTTAACAAGACATTCAAATCAAATGTTCACCTCCTATCTCCATTATGTGTGATAATACAAGTGCCATTAGTATCTCAAAGAATCCTGTTATGCATTCCAAGACCAATCACATTCCCATCAAGTATCTCTTCTTACGTGAACAAGTGCTTGAACAAAAGGTGAAATTGGAGTATGTTCCTTCCAAAGAACAAGTTGTTGATATATTTACCAAACCTTTACCCAAGGAAGCATTCGAATATCTTAGATAGAATCTTGGAGTAGTCTCTACCATGTAGAGGATCAGATATGCTAAAATTCAGAAGATTAAATTGGATATGCGGATTTCATGAAGGACATTCACGTATATATGTGAGTTTATACACAGAAAACTGCGTATGGGTATTTGCTGACAAAATTCTGGTTCAGCATTCTTCAGCACAGCTGCAGTGCTATTTTCTATCTCTGGTGGTGTTCCAGTTCTCATAATTCTATTTCATTCTCTGATGTTTCTTGATAAAGATGCCTTGATGATTTGCTATTGAAAGTGTTCAGGATGCACAGGCTAAGGGGGAGCATTGGTCTTGTGGAAAGGATGCATTGTTGGCATTCTCATTATTTGCTGTGATCTGATCTCATGTTTGAGATTCTTTGGTCTTCATTGTATAAGTCATTTCTATAATTTGATGAAAGGTCATGTTAATACCTATGATGTAAAATTGTAATATTAAGTCATGTAAGGACTTCTTCATTTTTTGTAAACCCACTTGGTTGGGTACTTGAGTCACATATGTAAATCCACTTGGTTGGATCATTGATGTAAGTATGAGTCCTTGGTGACAGGAAAGGTCATAGAGTCATGTACTTCATTGAAAAATATGTTTGAAGATTCAGCATGAACTCAGCGGGAGCATGGTAACTTCAGTGCACATCAGATCTTCAGAGCTCTTCTTTCTACAAGAGAAGAAAAACCTTGTTTTGGTTTTGATTCGGCCTTTTCCCTTGATGTCAAAGGGGGAGAGTATCATGATGTTTGAATAATAGTTATAATCAATGTATCTATCTGTTGTGGAAATCAAACACCATAATGGTTGCCATCAAGTCCAAAGGGGGAGATTGTTGGCAATATGATGCAATGTGTTGTCCTTGATGACAACCTACTTGATGAAGTTGTTCTTGATGGAAACTGACTTGATGAGTTGTCTTTGATAGCAACCTATTTGCTAATGATGTATCTACAAATCAGTTCATAAGTAGCAGAAGAAATAAATTCCAGTAAGTGCCAGAGAAATAATAAACAGGATATATCACAAAGAATATGCGGGTTTGTAACAGCCAAGTCGCGTATGTACGCGGATTAGTACCTCCCAAGTCGCGTATGCCCTTTTTCCAAAATTACAATACCAATGGGCATTACCATGGTTTTGGCACACAGTATTGAGCACTATATGGTTTATTTGATTCCGTCTAAGAATACCATCGGAAGTGGTGTGGTTTTGGCTCATGGTATTGCTAAAAGCTAAATCTATTTAAGGAGAAGAAGATCATAGTGCAAGGTGTGCATGAGAAAGGGTTGTTGATGAATAAATATCTCTAAGGAATATCTGCATGGATGAACTCTGTTCTTAATTAATAGATCTGAATCAATGATGCACCCATGGATCTGAGGATGGTTCAAGATCTCTAGATCTGATGATGATGAATCTCTAAGATAATCTGCAGAATAAGAAATGGTGAAGATCTGGCGCAAAGTCTGCTGAAGATAATGAAGAAATCTGGGTAAGTTTATAGATATGAGCTGTTTTGCAAAGTTTTCCATTTACATATCTATACGCTAGTTTGTCTCGGAAAAAGCACGTGTATACGTGGGTTCTATTAATGAAAAGTGTGTATATGGTTTTCTGAAGAATAAAATACACAGAAGTATACGCGGGTTGGTGTGCAGGAAAGCGCGTATGTACGCGGCTTCAGTAAATCAAAGTAGCATATGCTATTTGAATTAATGAAAGATCAGGGTTGAGTTTGTATCTACATATATATTCTGAAGTCTGGGTTATTTCTGATATTCTGGTTATAGTGGTCTCACTGGTCTGTTTGAAGTATTGGACAAAGTATGTTTGTTGATGTTATGTAAAGGGTTGTGTTGAAGCTGTTTGATCCAGTATGAAAATTGATGAAACGTGGTCTGTAGTGGGTCTGAAGGTTGAAGCCTTCATTATGGAAGTAGAAGCTTTTAGCCAGTAGAAGATGGAGTTGAATTCAGGGGGTCAAAGCTCCCTTCCAGGAGAGGCTGGTAAATGAGTTCAGGGGGTTGGAGCTCCCTTCCAGTTGCAGCTAGAAAACGAGAGAAGGTTGCAGCCTTCTGCAAGTAGAAGCCTGCGTACTGATATGAGTCTGCATCAATACTATGTTGTAAAAGGTTTTCTAAATAATAAATATTGAAGACAGAGATGACAGCAGTGATGGTTTTCTCCCGAATTGGGTTTCCACCTTAAATCCTGGTGTTCATGTGTGTTGCTTATGTGTGATGATTTATTCTATTCTTACTGTACATGCTTACTGCTTACTAAACACCTGATGCACTGATATAAGTAAATAATTACATGCATAACAATATCTCTGGTAATATGAAAGTTTTCTTAAGTATATCCATGCGTATACGCGAGTTAGATTCAATAAAGTAGCGTATGGGTGTTAGATAAAGAAAAATTAATAAGTATTCAGTCAGATCTAAATACTGATTCACCCCCCCCCCCCCCTCTCAGTATTTTTCCAAACACCAAATTGAGCTCATGATAGCTCATTGGAAATCTCTTTGTGTATATTTATAATTTGAATCATCAATCAAGTCATTTGGCCAACCAAGCTAGGAGAAATTTTGATTTTCCCAAGGTCACTTCAGAGGTGCATCAATTCTCCTAAGGCAACTTTATTTTTGACATTTCTCTAAAACAATGACACCTGCGTAAAAAGTGAAGGAGGTTTTTCTTTCTTGGCCTATTTTTGACAAAAACCTCTCTCAGGTTTCTAAAATTCATCTTTACTTGCTCAGAAACATCATTTGAGTAACACCTATCCCGATGTGTGGAACAAAGGATTTGTCAAAATGAAGTGAAATGAAGGGGATAAGGGGCTTCTAAATTCTAGAGAAAATTTTGGGAAGTAGGGAAGGATGTTAGGAAGCAGGGATAAAGTGTAATTTCAAATATTGAGTGAGGGGAAGGGGTCCGAAAGGGAAAAACACAGGCCTAGCCTAGAAAATTGCCAAGTTATAGCAAGAAACTAGGGTTTGTGTGAAAATGAGGAATTTGGGGGATCGCAGTGATGGGAAGTGTTTAATAAGGTACATTAAGGATAGGGGAAGGTATAAGAACATCAGGATACAAGTTTTGCTGATGATTTGACCATCCAAGAGAAATTACCTCCAAAACCCTAGGAGAGGGAAATGAACCTTACCTAGGCACAACTGAAGCATGAACAAGGTGTAAAATGACCCAGTGGAACTTGACATGATGATTAAAACCCTCTAAATGATGGTACACTTAGCTAAATGGTGACATGGACCGACATTTGGACAACTTTGAAAGGAGTAAAAGTAAACCCTAGACCTAATACCTAGTGACCAAATTTTACTTGAAGAATCACTGAAATGAAAAATTTTGACCTTGACACCTTAAAATCACTTTTCAAGAGCATGTTTGATCACTGGAGAAAGGCTGCAAAGACTAACACTAACATTGGCTCCAATGGGGATGGTAGCTCCTTGGAGGTGCCAAGAATGACAGATCTTTGGAAAGCAGATAGTGCCTTCATCCATTGGGCAATGGAGTCAAAAACTCAAGCTAAAATGCATGACTTAAAACTGATGACTTGTTGACACAAACTGACTCTCACTTAACTAAAAACTGACTCAATACTTAAACACAACTGACAAACTGGAAAACATGCTCAAAGTAGAGCTTATTCAATACAACCTACTCTAATTGTTCCATTCATCACCTAATCAAGTGAAATGAAACAACCAATGACTCAATAGTATTAAGTGCAACCATTTAAGATTCTCCTGTGAAATTAACGCCCTTGAAAAAACAAGAGAACTGCTAAGGCAACATAAAAACTTGGAAACGGAATCAGATTGAATGATATGGATTCTCTATCCGCCTCCAAAAGCTCTTGTAGAATCTGCAAGTTCAATACAAAAGTAGGACTTAAGCTCATCTGACTGGATGCCTTCTTTTCTCAATACAAATGAAAACTTTTTTGAGCTTTTAGCTGAGACTCACATAAAAATGACAAAGAGGCAAGCTACGAGGATCGAGTTTATGTAACTGCGTTCAAACCATATGATCATGGAGAAAAGACTTTGGTATGAACATCATCCAACACATTAGCTATTGGATCATCAAAAACTTGAAAACACTGTTGCAACACATTTCTATTGGTTCCGATGAGATTACATGATTTCCTACGGGCTGCTCATTTGAAAATTTACTATGCCAATTTCCCTTCAAAAACTGAAATGATTCAAAACAGAAAGTACGGAATCATCTTGCATCATTTGATCATATGTGCCATCTTACAAGTCCTCATCTGTAACTTGACAATCAATGGCATTCGGGGGCTGCAAATCTGGATATGAGAAGTCTTGAAAAAGGTTTTGATTGCACTCAAGATGGTCCAAATCAAGACTTGTCGATGGTTGATTTCTGATTGCATGGAAGTTGTCTCTGAAGAACTGAAATGAATCAAAACAAAAAGGCAAAGATCCTTCACTTACTTCAAAATTTTCTGCACTTTCCTCGTCATTTCTGTAGCTGATATGCATTGGTTGATCACTGTACTTGAGCTACTGAAAGTGAACTTCCTCCTTCTAGAAACTAGCTGCTGATTTGTCTACAAGATTAGCTTCTGCTTGGAGAACACAATTATCATCATACTGATCAAATTGAGGCAAATCATTAGTATAAAACATATCATCAAGCATACATCTCACATCAACAACTCTCTCTTCTCCAAGATGATCTATAAAACAATCATTATGAGATCTATGACAACTAGGATAAGAAACAAAATGTTTTGGATCAGCAACTTTTTCTTCTTCAATCAGCGAGTCA
The DNA here is from genome assembly GCA_034641835.2 of Pinus albicaulis. Classification (NCBI taxonomy): domain Eukaryota; kingdom Viridiplantae; phylum Streptophyta; class Pinopsida; order Pinales; family Pinaceae; genus Pinus; species Pinus albicaulis. The sequence goes on along the minus strand of CM076581.1, from coordinate 153,046,208 downwards.
TGGGCTTGAAAATTATACTCATTCCTTGTGATGATCCTTTGCATCATCTCTTCCACTGCACTTACCAAAATATCAATCTTTACCTCTAGAGATGTCGATTCCTCAGGATCCATGTTTTTCATCTCTTCTTATTTCAACTTTGCCCTTCGGATCAGCAAATGAGCCTTTACATCTACTGCACAGTTCTTCATCTCTTCAAGTGTTGCAAGATTCCTTTCTCTTAGTTGAAATTCCATTTCCAGATCAAAGGCACCCGGGTAGTGCAAGAGTGATCAGGAGGCCTTACTCTTCTTCTTGTCAAATCGTAAACTTAGTTAATCGTGGAAAATTGGTGTCTGTCTCCCTACCTTGGGTCTTTTTTAGTGGTTGTATGTATAATCAAGAAAGGGCTCTGTCTGATCACTCACCTGTCGAGGAAAACTTTGACAAACTGTTGGAAATCTGAGATGCTTGCATCAGGCAGGGTTTTGAACCAACTCTTGACTTTTCCTTGCAAAGAAAGAGAAAAAAGCCTAATACTGACATCCTCTTCATCAACTTCAAAAAGGTCAAGAAAAGACTCAAAATTCAGCACATGTCTCTTAGCAGTGATGTTGTCGATTTCACCATCAAATCTTGGTAGATATAGGTCATGATTTTTAGGGAAAGCATGGGATATAGGAGGTAAAAATGGAGGCTTGTATCGATCTGGAATTTTACAAGGTATAGGGGTATGTACAGAAAGTATAGAATCAGTCGTGGTCTCTTGAGGATCATTATTTTGAAGACGGTCATCACAAGATTCAGAAAAAGGGTCTTGATCAAGCTCAAAGGCATGCAAATATTTGGTATTTACAATCTTCAAAGGGAAGCAATCAAATGCAGGTCGAGGATCTTTTCTCAAATACAATATACTTTGCAAAGCCTTCTTGACATTCTCAGGAAAAGAGAAGAAATAATTTATGACAAAGAACAAAATGTCTTGGATGAAATTCCAACTTGAATACCTGATCTTTTCATATTGTCCTTTCATGTTTCTGCTGGTCAGGTTCATCCTCTAGTGGAGTCCTTGGATCTGATCTCGAAACTGATTTAGAGTCACCAGGTGAATGATTTCAGCCTTGCGGTGTCTGATCATTGTCCACCATCAACAATCAGATCTAAACTTGATTATATCTTACTGAGGGAACCAGATGTTCAATTCATAAACTAGACCAGAGATTGACTGAAGCAGCATTCAACTACTTTCGCTAATGCAAAGCAAGAGCATTTCGAAGGATGCCTGGCTAACTTCAGGCTCCATCTGTAGTTTATAAAGCAAACAAAAACTTTTCTTCCCCAGTATGGTTGCCACTATGTCATGGCCTAAATCTATCTCAGGCTGAGGAAGGCAGAGTCTAGGGTAACATCAAACCACGCTTAACCTGGTAGCTAGCCCTACCAGATCAGGAGAGGGCTCTCTCCTGGTCAATCTCAGCAAAATAATCATTGAGGCTTGAGATGACTTGAATAAAGACTGATTTTGGGCTAGGTATATATGTAAGAGAGTTTTATTTGATTTTGAGGGTGTTTGTTGGATGAAAGGGAAGGGCAGATTTTGGGTCTGAAGAATGAGGCCTAGTTTTTGTAGAGGTCTGAATGGGGAAAGGTAGGAAACTGTTTTGACGCTTCAATTTTGAATGAAATGGATAGCTCAGACTGGTGAGGAGTTGAAGAGGGCAAAAAAATTTCAAGAATCCTCTTCAAACAGTTGAAAACATAGAAAATTAAACAAAACTCAAGGTAGAGCACTGCAAATCTAATGAATTCCACCTTTATCCTTGTTTGTTTAACTTAAGAAGAAGTAAGAGGGAAGATGATACACATAAAGCACCAGTAAAATTACATTAACAGAGAGAAACACATCATCAAAACAAAGAGCCACATGAATCCCAAGGAGTGCTGCAAACCTTGGTCTATTCCTTTGCCAAACTGCAGAGATGAAATATACATTGAAGCTCAAAGCAATCCCAAGTGTCCAACCTATGCTAATGACTGAAAAATTACAAGATATAAGCAACCAAAAACTCATCCCAGCCTCTAGGGGTCGAGCTCAAAATTTTAGGAGCTGTTTCAACAAGATATTAACTGAGAACTGGAAAATAGGAAGTGGAACAACTTGCCTCTATAAGATAGGAAATAGATTCATTCAGTTGCAATTCACCTTTTGATGGATGAATCTACTTCCATGAGTAAAAATTTAACAAAATTACATCAAGAACCATTAAATTACATCAAATTACATCATGAGTTTAACATTTGGAGGTAAGAAATTCAAACTGTCCAAAACTAGGCAAAAAACATATTTACTAAGTCAAAACTGAGCAAAAATCCCCAATGTGTCGTGCCTGATTTCTCTATGCGTCACGCCAGTTTGGAGCTGATTTTTAAGGCCTTCCTAGTGTCCAAATTAGTTCCAAGTGGGCTTGTTGAAAATTTCTACCTGTCTACCTTCCAGCAAAAGTGGAATCTCTAAATTTGGCTTCCATTTACCCCTCCAAAAATGAGTTCTCCCAACACTACTTCCTCTGTGTCCAAAAAGGGGCAGAAAGGTCATTTTAGGGTATTTTTGACCCTTCTGGAATCCCAAAACCTATCAAAATCTCTTGGCCATGGGCAGGCATGCATAAATTTTCATGAAAAATCAAAAAATATAATTTTTTACCCAAGAGGATCCCCCAATCATAAGCGCACGCCAAGTGGCGCGACACGTAGAGTTGAAAAATTTGTGTTTAGGTCAAAAAAATCAAAATTTGCAAAATGTGTCCCAAATTTCTTGAAATTTGGGCTGAATGTCCTCCATAATGTACTATGTTGGGCCAAGGAAGCCTCGGCCAAGATTTTAATTTTAACATGTCTTTTCACGCCTCCTCGATGCCTTCTTCATCTCTGTCATAAGAGGAATCTGTCTCCCTCACATATTATCACACATTTGGCAACAAAAACCAAAAATTCTTCATACTCATCTAAGACAATATGAAGAGAGGGACTATTAAGGGAGAGGATGAGGGGAGTTTTAGGAATATTTCTAATTGAAATTTTCCAATTAAAGAGTTTTAGGGGCAGCTCCTAGGCTTTTTGGGATAGCATTGGGGGTTGGGGAATTTGTAACTTGGATTTAGGATAATGGGAGTTGGGATAGGGAATAAGTGAATTTTAGGGATATGGAGGATAGGGAAAAGGTTTGATGAAACTATAAAAATGGTGAGGAAACAAAAGGATGTGGGAGTGATGGCATAAAAAACCAATGTATAAACCCTAGGCTATGAGTTCTTGAGCAAGGAAGTAGGGTTTTAAAATTTCCAATTAAATCCTCATACACATCATAAAACACAAGTTCATGGCATTTTCAGATCTATTTGACTTACTTGGACCAGAATGAACTGAGCACATTTGAATTTTTGAAGAAAACCATGGTGAAAAGAGCTTGCAGCTCTATGCGTTGCGCCACAACCCAACGTGTCGCGCCACATACCCAACGCGTTGCGCCATAAACCCAACGCGTCACGCCCTTTTGTAGGAGACTTTTGGAGACCTTATCGATGTCAAAATTGGGTGTAGGATATCTCGTTGGAAATCTTATTGTGTCTACTTTCCAACCCAACTTGAATTTTTCAATTCGGAGTTCATTTTCCCTATCAAAAATCAAATCTCCCAAGACTGGTCAAAATGTGCAAAATGAGGCTGCCTCAAGGCAGAGTGCTGTTGCAATCAACTTTTGAAGGTCTTCCCAAACTCCAAATTGAGCTCATGATATCTCATTGGAAATTCCTTTGTGTCTAGTTATCATTTGACTCATCAAGCAAGTCATTTGGCCAACCAAGCTAGGATAAATCTTGATTTTCCCAAGGTCACTTCAGAGGTGCATCAATTCTCCTGAGGAAACTGTATTTTTGACATTTCTCTAAAACCATGAAACCTATGTAAAAATTGAAGAATTTTTTTCTTCCTTGGCCTATTGTGGACAAAAACCTCTCTCAGGGTTCCCAAATTCATCTTTTCTTGCTCAGAAACATCATTGGAGTAAAACCTATCTTGATGTGTGGAACAAAGGATTTGTCGAAATGAAGTGAAATGAAGGGGATAAGTGGCTTCTAAATTCTTGAGAAAATTTTGGGAAGTAGGGAGGGATGTTAGGAAGCAGGGGAAAGTGGAATTTCAAATATTGAGTGAGGGGAAGGGGTCCAAAAGGGCAAAACACAGGCCTAGCCTAGAAAATTGTCAAGTTATAGCAAGAAACTAGGGTTTGTGCGAAAATGAGGAATTTGGGGGATCTCAGTGATGGGAAGTGTTTAATAAGGTACATTAAGGATAGGGGAAGGTATAAGAACATCAGGATACAATTTTTACTTATGATTTGACCATCCAAGAGAAATTACCTCCAAAACCCTAGGAGAGGGAAATGAACCTTACCTAGGCACAACTGAAGCATGAACAAGGTGTAAAATGACCCAGTGGAACTTGACATGATGACGAAAACCCTCTGAATGATGGTACACTTAGCTGAATGGTGACATGGACAACTTTGAAAGGAGTAAAATAAAACCCTAGACCTAATACCTAGTGACCAAATTTTACTTGAAGAATCACTGAAATGACAAAATTTGACCTTGACACGTTAAAATCACTTTGTAAGAGCATGTTTGATCACGGGAGGAAGGCTGCAAAGACTAACACTAACACAACCCAAGCCCATTTATCTCTTTTTTTTTCTTGGAGGGTTGTGAACTAGAAGTTGTGAGGCTCCCAATGAAATTTAGTTCCCTATTTATTGTGTTGATGAAATTTTCCTTGGACATGGCCTTTTTTAGACCTTGAACCTATAACCATTGAAAAGTATAGGTATCCCCTCCTCATCAATGGTTTTTATTTGAACAACCCAATTTTCATCGCACTTTTCTATCAGGTATGGGCCTAGTCATCTTGTCATCAAATTCCCTTTAAAGTCCTTAAACCTGGAGTCATATAGCAAATCCCAATCACCTTCTTGGGATTCTTTCTCCTTGATGTGCCTTTCATGCCAAACCTTCCTCTACAATTTTATGACTTCAGTGTGGAGGAGGCCCTACATTCTGAATCGTCTAAACCATTGATTTGAAACAATCTTTCCTTTCATTCCCTTATGATATGTAAATCCAATTTAGTTCTCAGTATGAGCATGTTATACTCAAATTGAATAGAGAGAAAATCTTTATTCCCATAAACCAAATCATATGGAGTAAACCTCGTATTTTTCTTCCAGGTTATGTTATAGGCCCAATTTGTCTCCACTAATCTGTCTACCCTAAATTTCTTCTTGCTACTCACTACCTTGGCGAGTATAATTTAAAGTGCTCTATTGGTAACCTCTACTTTTCCATTTTCTTGAGGGTGATAGGAAGTATATGTTTTGTGCTTGATTTTATGTTGCCTTAGGAGGTTCTCAATCAAGTTCGATGTGAATTGTTCTCCTTTATCAATGATTATATACCTTGGATACCCACATTTGTAGAACACATTTTCTCTTCATATTTCAACCATCTTTTCTTTTGTTGTTGCCTTTATAGTCATTGTCTCAGCTCACTTTGTGAAATAACCAATACATACTATTATTTATTTATTTTTCCTGCATGGTGGATCAATTGGCCCAATGAATTCCATGCCCCACTTGTCAAATGGTTCTAAGGCCACCTGAGCTTGTGAAGGTATCTCATCCCTCAGTGTAGGTTTTCCCATCCTCTGAAAATTTTCAGATTTGTTGGAATACCTTCTAACATCTTGATGGAGAGTAGGCCAGTAGTAGCCTTCTTGCAAGGCCTTGAAATTTTTCCTCTTAGCTAGAAAATAACCCCCATGGGGCCCATCATGACATGTTGAGAGGATGTCAAAGACTTTCTCCTCCCTAACATATATTATTAGGATCTGATCTTGTCCCAGCTTGGAAATAATTCCACCAATCCATGTGAAAGGGGTGCTCTTTCTCACTATTCTTCTCCTCTGCCTATATTGAATATTTGAAGGAAATCTCCCAGCAACCGGGTAGTTGGCTATGTCGGAAAACCAGGGAGAGAGTACTTATATAGAAAATAAGTGTCCAACTAGAAGGAAGTCATCAACCATCTCTTCAGTATCTATAGGTAAAGTGAGTCTACACAAAAAATTTGCACTACATTTTCTTTCCACGACTTATAAATGATAGTTAAGTCAAATCGTTGCAAATATAATAACCACCTAATAATTCTAGAATTCACATCAGGTTTTCTCATCAATTATTTAATTTTTGCATGGTCAATATGCACAAAATTTTGGTACCCAATAATATAATGTTTGAATTTATTCAAGGAATGCACAATAACTAAAATCTCTTTCTCAATGACAGTGTAGTTTAATTGAGCCTTAAACATTTTTTTCCTGATCAAATAAATGGAATAGGGTAACTTATCATTATTTTTTCCCAAATATGCATCCACATATTTATTTGATATATTAGTATGGATATGGACGGGTAGAGCCTAGTTGGGATATTGAAGTATAGGGCCAATGGTCAACTTTTCCTCTATGATTTCAAAGCCTTATTGACAAATAATTGACCAGTAGAATTCAGACTCCTTAGCTAGAAATCCAAACAATGACGAATCCACCTTGCTAAAATCCTTGATGAATTTCCTACAATAGCCATCCAAGCCCAAGAAACTATTAACATCTCCTTGCTTCTAAGTAATAGATAGCCTTTTAATGATGAAATTCCTGTTTGGGTCTACCTGTATCCTTGCCTCAGATATGGAGTGGCCAAGGAAAATCCCTTCCTTCCTCAAGAATTCACACTTCTCAAGACTCAAAGAGACATGCATTTCAATGTATATTCTTAGGAGTATATCTATATTAGAGAGGGCCTCTTGGAAATCATATCAATAGGGAGTGAAATCATCCATGCAGATTTCCACAGAATCTTGGACAAGCTCAGTAAAAATGCTCAGGACTGCTCTTTGAAAAGTGGCAAGGGAATTGCATAGGCCAAATGCAAAACTAAATAGGAAAAGTTTCCCCAAGGATATGTAAATGTAGTCTTGTCTTGGTCTTCGGGGATGATATGGATATGATTGTAACCACTGAATCCATAGAGGAAGGAGAATAACTTCTTGCATGTAAGACCATCCAAGACTTGGTTAATCCAAGGAAAAGGGAAATACTCTCTCTTTGTGGCTTTGTTCAAATCTCTATAATCAACATAGATCCTCCAGTTCCCGTTATTCTTTGGGACTAATACTACAAGAGGCTCTCATCCATTGTCTGAGATGGGGTATATTAATCCTCCATCCAACAACTTTTTATTTCATCCTTTACTATGTCTCTCAAGCCTAGGTTCATTCTCCTCTGGGGCTTGCGCACAAAATTTCATCCCTCTTTGATGTAACTATGGTGTGTGCAGACTGAGGGATGCACCCGTTTCATTTCTTTGTAATCTAAGGAAAAAGAATCTAAGTTCTCTCTCAATAGCTGGCACAATTTTTCTTCCTCTTTGGATGAGTGAGAGGGATTGATATTTAGGGTTCTAGATGGGAAAAATTCTACAAAATTAGCAGGTTAAAGGACTGAGTCAATTGATCGTAGCTCAGTCTAAAGGTTTCTTTCAGATTCTCTCACTAGTTCATCAAGTGGAATGGTAGTGGGTGGTTGGATTATAAGGATATGGTCAATGATTTTATCTTGGTCAAGTTCCCCCCTCTGATAACAACATCTAAGGTACAAATAAGGTATGGTGTTTCATGGTACACTTAATATTCTTCTTCATACTCTAACCAAAAAGGTAGATCATGCTCAAATCAAAGGCTAGGTAGGAGGATATAATACCAATTGTTTTTATAAGGGGACATTCTTGATGGTCATGTTTCCAACCCTACAACTACTATAGGGTAGATTGCATGGGTGGCAGTGAATGAAATCCCTTCTCAGATCTTCCTAGGACCTAGGGAAATCTACAAGTTTAGCTACAACTGTCACATAGAAAACATACATATATTCATGTTAACTAATGATTGAGAAAGAAAAAGAGAGAAGAATTACCTCAATCCATCGTGCAACCCTACTAGAGATCTCAGTGTAGCAAAGTGGAAGACCTATCTGCTAGCTCCTAGATTAGATCCTATACACAAGAGATGTCATAATCTTCACAACATATAAATCTTAACAATAAAAAGACTAATATATAATTTAATATAAACAAGCATGCATCGAAGCTACTTATCACATGTGCCATTGAAAAAATATGTAAAGAAATACAACATCAAGGCCACGAAGAAAATAGTACAAACAAATGTCTATCTTATTCAATAAAAGAAGGGTGGTTACAACTATATCGGCTTGACCAAGCATCCTTTAGTTCTTCATGGGGACTCTCTCTCTCTCTCTGTTTCAACTCCTTGGCATGACAATGCTTGAGCTCTCAATTCTCAATGAATCATACAAGAATTATAACCTCACACCATTGACTAACCATTCGACCTCTCTCACAATGCCTGAGCCTAAAATTTATAGGAGCGGGAAGGCTCACTCTTGTCATTTATTCCATTATTTAAAATAAGGAAAAAACTAGGAACTTGCCTTGCTTTATTTTTGTTTCACTTTCCACATGACTTAGATAGGTTTATAAATATCCAAAGTGAAGACTGATCTGCAGGTTTTCTTCATTTTGAACTGGCTAGTTGAGTGAAAGTTGGTATGTCAGTTAGTGAAGTCATGTTTTTACCTTCAAGCCATATAAAAAATCAGTAATTGTTTACTTTAGGAACAATGGTATGTTAACCTAAGCACTAGCACACTCTGTTGGGAGGTGAGAAATGTTATAACTCTTGTTTAATGTTTCTGAGGTGTGTTACCCTGGAAATATGCTTATAATTTGGGTCTTTCTTCCAACCAAAGTATCCCTCTCCTATGAGTTTATGAGGGGTTCACTTTATTGTTTAATAGATGCTCCCTATAGTGTGAGGTCAAAGATGAATATGATGGCTAAAATACTTTATAAATATTGTAGAGAGAGAGGAGCTTCAGAATTGCAGGATACATGAAACAAACAACATATGTAAAAAATATAAGAACCTCTCTTGAGTCAGAAATTCCCATGCTCTCTAGTTTTATAAGAGTGATTGATATAAGAATATATATGACTACCATGCCCACTGATAAGCACAATGAGGAATTTGTGTCATAATTGGATCAATATCATGAGCTATCCCAAAAAATGATATACATAGCTTGAGAGAGGAAACATGGTTGAGTGATGTAAACCTCTACTGAAGGTATTGATCGCTTCTTATCTAAAAAACAGATTTATGCAAATGTGAATGGAGTTGAAGTCGAACATGTGACAAATCATATGATTACCAATGAATGATGGAAACTATTAATAGATGCGAGGATGGCCATAGATAAGGATGATGGTCTCCAAGATGCGCAGTATAGTCTAGATAATTTGAAAATGATGTTGGCATTGAGCACTCATATAATCATTCAAATGGGAGCCAATGATGAAAAATAATAATCAAAGGCAAGGTAACCTGCCACTAAGGACTACACATTCAAAGGTATTGATATGTTTTTGGATCATCTTCCAAGATAATATGTCGAAGTCGATAGGAAGAAATATGTAAAATATAGGAAATAAGGTGTCCTACATCAACTGACATGATATGAGACAAGAGTGATTAGTTTTGGAGATAGAGTAGAGAAAGGGATCAAACAGATGGAGGGAAAATTTCAGTCATATGATGGCTTGGTTGATGCAGGAAGGAGAAGGTAGATGAATCCATTGAATAATAGAAGCATAGCACCAATATTACTAGGAATCTTAGAATCAAGAACACCAAAGAGTGTTAGGATATCAGAGTATGAAAGCTAAAATCATAGGATGGTATGGTTCAACGATAAGTTTTCAAAGAGGAATTTCATGAGGGGGTGCCATGTTCAAGGGAGTGACAAGTGTACTACTACCAAAAGATCCTTTAGAATATAGACATCAAGTCAGTGTTATGTCCAATGTTTCCCCATTTGATTACATTTAATGAGTCAAAAAATATAAAGTCAATGGTATTTTCAGAGTTAGAGAGTCTTCAAAGATCATAAAGAAAATTCCAAAGGGTACCTTTGTCATGATTGATGAATGGGTGCAGCAAAGGGTTAATAGTATACCTGACACAGTTCATTTTTTCGTAAGTTAGTCCATTGGATCTGAATAAAGTGATAAACCTATGCGCAATAGAGGTCTACCTAATTATGCTACGTATATGAGGGGATGGAGTAAAATTGATATTATTCATGAAATTTTAACGAGTCAGACAAAGAAAAACTCGATAACCCTTCATCAAAATTTAATGAGTCAAATGAATAAAATTCGATTTGTCTTTTTCAATTTTTAGGGAGTGAGAAGAAGAGGTAAAAGAATTTCTCAAATCTTCTTCGTGGGAGTTTAATGAGCCTAAAGAAGGAAAGTCAGGGATTTTTTGGTTTTAGAGCGAGAAAAAATCCCAAAAAATAGTGTGCTCATCGGGGGTCATACATTGTCAACTCTGCATAAAACACTAGAAAATCATCAAATCATATGTAAAAATTGACGGAATAGTGAACTCATGCATATTTAATCATGTTAGGATTGAATTGCTTCTATTTCAAAGGCTAGCTGAGATGAGTCATACCTCCAGGGTGACTATAAGAAGGGTAGAAGGCCCTCATTTCCACCATTTTCAATTTGTTAGAGTGCTCTGGAGAGAAAAAGGAGCATAACTTTCCTGAGTGATTTTGGGAAATCCACGCAACCATTCATCTTTCATTTAAGATTTATGATCCTTGTCTTGCATTTAATACTTTCATTTATGTTTTTTAGGTAGGCTCTAAATGGATTATCCGACTAACGCGGTTTCCCAATGTATGGGACATGTTTAACTCTCTTACCGTGAAAGGGGAAAGAGTTAGCACACCCTGTGCATTAGATAATACCACGTTAGCCGACAGAACCCAAATTTTTTTAATGTTTCTTGATTTTGAGGGTGATTTGGCCAATTCTAAACTAATGGAAGGTTGTTACTATGAAAGGAAAAAATATTTCAAGATTATTATGTAGCGATAAAGAGCTCATGACTACGAGGAACTATAGATGTTGAATGATCGAACATGCTTAGCAATATTACATGGAGGTGGTTTGTTCAAGTATGCCAAACTTTACCTGATGAAGGGTCAGGAGGACCTCTTAAGATGGATAATCCAATGGTGGGATGAATAGGAGGATCTGTTTTGGATTGGGGACCATGAGCTCTTGACTCAGAAATATCACATATATTCCACTATTGGTTTATCATGTAGGGTCCCATGACCAAACGTGACAGGAGGGAGAGGTGATCCTAGAACCATTATGGAGTTAATTGGAGCTCACTACACAGAGAATAGTCAACCAATGAGCAACAAAATTCCAATTATTTAGATAGAAAAAATATAATTCTGGTCTATTATGTGGATGATCATGTGATTTACTAGGGTGAAGAGCCATTATGTGGTTACTAAATCCTAGTTGCTATTGGGATTGGATTTCTTGCAGCCACAAGTGATTGATTGTGCGAAGGATTCCTCCGTTGAGTGAAGGTGGAGTTGGGAGATTGTAAGACCCAGGCCCAAAGAGATTTTGGGTATGGTACACTGATCAATATATAATTCATTCTAGAGAGACTGCTCATGATCAGGCCTCGAATATGTCTTGGGATAGTTGGTCCCAGGGAGACTAGAGATCATATATGGGAAACCCTAGATCTTCGGACAATAGGGGGACCAATCAAACATTTATTTGTGGATGATTTCTTCAATTGGATTAGAATTTATATTATTATAATTGAGGATTATCCATATGCTAGGATGAACTACACATGATATCCAGAGTTATAACTACCACCCACAACTCAGTGCGGGCCACTATGTAAGAGGATAGATCAAAGAAAAAAATATTTTTGGTCTTTTGAAGTTTAAGTAATTTTTTTGTTTGTGGGTGAAAATATTTTGACATGAATCTTTCGCTTGAAAAATATGTGGCACCAATTTAACCTAATGGAGCTACCCACCATGCAAGGTGATGTGATTGACTACCTGGAGCTGGAGTAGAAGCATAGGCTGCAGTGGCCGTGAAAGAGGGAGATGAAACCCAAAGTTTGCATGAGGTTGCTAGGAACCTCGATGGTTTCGACATAGGTGTGTCACCTCTTCCCATGACGGAGATACCGATACATATGAAATTCCACATAGTGTGTGTACCAGACTAGTTCTTGGTGCCTTCGAGGAGGTTAGTGAGAGGGGTTATTTTCTATCATGAGCAACAGGATCAACAAGAGTAGATTTATGACCATTGGGTGTCAGAGAAAGTCTTAGTATAGCTATTTTTTGTATAAAACACCCAAGTTTTTGGGAATATTTTGATGTAAATAGACTATACATGGCATATATATATAGAGATATATTTTGGCGATTAAATGATGTATGTTTTTTTAATGTAAAATTTTATGATGAAAAATGTACACTCATGCATGAATCTATACATAATGTGACATATGACAATCCAATACATAATTTTCTAATGACTTTGCTAATGTATTAGATTCTCTAAGAATATTTTCATAAGTAAGAAACATGAAAGTATCATAGAAGGACTGGATTGTGAATGTGATAATGATTTTTCAAGTGCATAAAAATGAGCTAAGAGTCTAACCAAACCGCTAGATCAGAGATGTTGTCAGATGCATCTTCAATGAGGAGTTCAATAAAGGACATGTACTCATAAATATTATTAGTGGCATAGCCAAGGAAGAATCCCTTGGAAATAATTATTTGTGACTCAGGTGTGTAGACAACCCAAGAATTTGATGCAATGTGTCATGTGTGATGAATGGCACCATCTCCATATCCAATGTATGGTAAGGGTGAAGAAGACATATGTGGAAAAATATACATGTTAGAGAAAAAGACTCATCTAAAAGCCAAAAACTATCCATACACTAAAAAAATGAAAACTTAGATACATAAATTTACAAAGTAGATGCCGAGCAGAGCACTATGAAAAATACACTTTTAGATAGAGACTGTTGTCAGGCTTAGAGAATAGGATTCCATTGCAGTCTTGAAGTTCATAGGCCCTTTTATAAAGAACCTTAGTAAATACATGCAAACATAAAGGTTGAAGTATTCTTACCCCCAAGAGGTCATGTTTCTGATCGTAGAGTAGGACAAGATTGCCCTGTTGGAAAGAAGAAGGCTTGAAAGTTTTGTTGTATTGAGCTTTGACTCGTCGCTTGTGTGATTCGAGAGCCAGCGTGACATCTTGGTGAGTCTAGTCTAAGTGATTCAATGAGAGCAAGAATTCTTCTTCGACAGTGGTGTCGGGAAAGATTTCAACAGCTAGTTTTAGGGAGGGAATTTGACACTCGAGCGGTAGAATTTCTTCCAGGTCATATGCAAGATGGAAAGGCATGTAACATGTAGCAGGTTTTACTGAGGTTTCTTATGACCATAGCATAGATTATAACATTCAATTCCATTGGGTTTTATGATTTCCTACTAACCAAAGGATTATGGTTTTGAGGACGCCATTAACGACTCCCCCCTTGTCATTAGCTTGTGGATAGTAGGATGAAGAGTGATCCTTCACAAAACCGAGCAAGGATTTTAATTTAGAAATCATATGGTTCTGAAGTGATAACCATGGTCCGTAATGATCATATGGGGTACACCGAATTGACACATAACATGATTGAACAAGAAGAGTGCAGATATTTATCCATCAGCCTAAAAGGTGGGAATGGCTTCAACCCATTTCGTGAAGTAGTCAACAATGAAAAAAATGTAGCTGTGTCCATCCGATGAAGTTGGATTATAAGTGATGAATTTTATGCACCATTTAGTGAAGGAAACTATGGAGATAACTGGGTGAAGAGGGGCACAATGTGCGGACATTTTCTTGGTGTACATTTGACACAGATGGAACTTCTGGACCATAGTGATATAATATTTAAATAAAGTGGGAAAATAATATGCTGCATGAAAAATTTTTCAGGCTATAGCCATGCTAGAAATATGACTTCCACATGCCCCATCATGGAAGTCATTAAGACTGTGTTCTTCTTCTATAAGGGTGAGACAACGTCGAAGAACTAAATCTATGCCATGACAATATAAGGTATCGTTGAGCACTAGGTAGTTCTTATCCTCATGGAGGATGCGACGAAGGTCATACGATGATATATTTGGGTAGAACAGTTGTGTTTGGAGGTAGAAAATAATTTTTCCATACCAAGGATCAGTAGATTCAACCAGATAGACAGAATCATCAAGCATGGGATGATGGCATACTTCACCTGGATCGGGTCTGGGAAGGACCGAAAATAATTCAACAAAGAATAAGGATTTATTTTCCTTGGTAGTAGCAAAAACCAATTAAAATTTTTGAAGGATCACGATCACTTTGGAATATTTTCTTCCAATAAATTGTCGAGACAGAATGTGTCTCATGGGATTTTCCAAGGTGATGACAATGGTTTATCGCAGTAGAATATAGTGCCAGAAATTATTTGCAACAAAAAGAAATAACAAAGAGAGTTTCTCCACATGTGCATATCATATTTTAGGCCCCACAAGGCTTTTGGAGAGATAATATACCACATGCTGATAATTATCATCATGAGTTTCATACAAAAACATCCCAATGGAGGAAGGTGAGGCTGCCAGATAAAGGAGAAAGTCGCGCAAGTAGTTGGGGGAACTGAGTAGTGGGGCAGAGATTAACGAAATTTTCAGGGCATCAAATGATCATTGAGATTGGCCATCCATAGATAAGGTACCCATTTCTTGAGCAAGGGCATAGAGCCTTTTGTTAATTCGACATAATTCATGATAAAACAATGTATGAATTTTTCCTTCCCTTAAAAACGTTGTAGATGGAGGATGGATTGTAGTGCAGGAAATTGAGTAATATTCTTTACATTATCGGGACCAACCTGAATCCCATTTTTAGAGACAATGAATCCAAGAATTTGTACATACTCAACAAAAAATACACAATTATGTGGATTGAGACGGATGTTATAGAACTAACTTGTAAGAAATATTTCTCAAAGGTGAGCAAGGTATTGGGCTCATTTCATGGAATGAGTGAGGATATCATCGAAATAAACTTGAAAAATGTATTTAATATCATGAAATGAATAGGCCATGGCCCTTTTAAATGTTGCCAAAACATTCTTAAGACCGAATGGGAGCTTTCAATATACAAATGTGCCCCAAGGATAGATGAAGGAAGTTTTGTGCCGATCATCCCACTCAATAACAATATCATTCTATCCCGAGAATCCACCCATGAAGGAGAATGATTCAGAATAGGTGAAGTCATCGATTATTTGACAAATGAATTGAGTTGGGTAGTTTTATTTTTGATAGGCACCATTCAAATCTCGGTAGTTGACATAGAGCCAAATCGTACCTTGTTTCTTGTATACGAAAACAAGGTTAATGCCCCATTCAGTTAATGGAACGGGATAGATGAAACAAACACATAATAGTTTCTCAACTTCTATCTTGATAGCAACAACTTTTTGAGGGTGAAAAGCTCAGATTATTTTCTTAACAGGCTTGGAATTTTCATATGTCCTGATCTCATGCTCGACTATAGAAGGATATATGCTAGGAATTTCCTCATAAGACCAATCGAAAAGATCGTGAAATTCCTTGAAAATGCATCTTTAGTTTGGATAGTTGTATAAGTGGAAGGAATAATCTCAGGTGGGTCAAGAGGAAATATTTTTATAGGTGTCGTATCAGAATCAAATATTGAAATGTGGTGATGAGAGTGATCCAAAGGAGGCCCTTTTAAAAACATGATCTCTTGAATAACGTCATCCATAGGAAGGACTTCATTCAGGAGATCATTAGGAGTGGTCATGGGAGAGGTAATGGTACAATCATTCATAACCAAAGAAATGAAGGAATAATATTTAGTATGAATGGCTTGATAAGCCAACTCAACTGGTTAAAGTGACATATGTTCTTCATAGGAATCAATGTCTAAAGGGGATGGTAGGATCTAGGAATCGATAGGGACATTAGGAATGGTGGAGACCATTAAAACCATCTGTGGAAAATCGGGATGCAGGAGAAAACAACCTAAGAGGGAGGATCCCTTCAGAAGACTGGTACCAACACTGACATAAGTGTCAGAGACAACACCCACTAAGGGCATAATGTCGCTGGGTAATGGGGAGTAATCTGGGGTGCAGAAGGAAAACTAATCCACTGTGACTATTTTTCCATCCATACGAAAGAGGATGGGTCAAAATACTGAAGAGACAATGGTAGTAATGGTGTAAGACCAACTACAACACAAAAGCATATTATATTCAAGATGACTATCTACGACTTCTATGTCTTGCATTACCATTTTTTCACTCAGAGTGATAGGGTAAAGCTAGAAATGTATCCTTTTGGGATGAAAGTGTGGCCATAAAATTATTTAGGTAATTTGAAGGTGGAGATAGGGTGGGAAAACCCAGAGCGGGTCAACATGAATTAGACATTATGTACGTTGAATCACCTTCGTTAATTATGGTTCAATGTACATCTCTAAATTTCGACACAACTTTTACTTGAAACACAAGCTGATGAGAAAGACAAGGCTTACAATTTTCCATATCAAATATTTCTAGCATTGAATCCTAAGGGTCAATGCCACCAATGGATGAAAGAAAATATTTCATTTGTGTTGGATAGGTTTATAGCACTTCGAGAGCTGACATGGCTAATTGTGCTTGTGATAAATCATCTCTAATATTGTAGTTTTGGACAACATGTGCAGAGATACTATGTGTCATGCGATGAAGCGTCCCTTTTGGGAGATGGATTACAAGGTCAACAATGGGTTGTTCAAAATGAAGATCATTAGGTGGTGGTGGATTTATAATCGAGGCAGCTTCCTTAGCATTAGTGACTGGAGTTCCATAAATTTTGGCTCATGTTTGAAGATCAGCCATTTGAAAGGTGTAAACGGTTGAAGATCCTTCATAAGAGGAAGGAGGATGTGAACCACCATTGCACTGTTGCGGGGGTTGCGGTGGGTTCATTATAAGGTTTCGTTGATGTTGAGAAAGGAAAGGATTGTGAAGGATCGTGGGGTTTTGGCTAGTGTCCTTCTATGAAATAAATTATGTGCATTCTTGAAGATGAGGACATTTATAAGTCCTGTCGTCCTTAGAACATATATTGCAAGGGAAATTTATAGTTTTATCCTTCCCTTTTTCAGATTTGGGAGTAAATTTTTTATTTGGATTGTTCTGCATAAAATAATTCTCCTCAAAAGAAGAGGCATTTTTCTTGTTCTTCTTGTTCTTACAACTCGGGTTTTGTGCATGGAAAATTTTAGGGGCTAATATTCATAGGTGGGCTAATTTTCCATGTTTTTTCCAAAAAACATTCTCCAATTTCCATTTTTTCTAAAAATGATTCACCCAAATTTTATAGTATAAAATTATATTATCCTAAAAATCACCATAATTTTATAAATACTATATAAATTCATTATAAATTTGGATATCTTTAAAAAAATATCACCAGAATTTTTACAATCTACATATTAGGGACTCGTAAGATTCGCCAAGGTTTCTAAACTTTAGGATAAATTTCTATCCTTAAAATTTTCCCTGGTTTTTTGCATACTGTACATAGTTTACCACAGCGGTCGGGAGGGTGGCCAATTGGATATTAGAGGTGGTATTAAAAACTATAGATAGTTGGGAAACTTACCTACTAAATCTTTTTACAATAGCCCCAGATGTTACATCAACGAGACCATCAACATGTGCTCCAGGTTGCTTAGTAGCAAGAGAAATGGCATGTCTAGGGGCATGGGGGAGTAAAGCGTAAATAATTTCAGATTGTGAGTAGATTAATTTTGTATTCTATGCATGACGAATGGATTGGTCTTTTGTGACTGCACTAGCTAAGACAACATCCTTTGCAATGGGGGGAATAAATGATTTGCAAAACAAATATGCTAACAGGTGATATGGAATAGGGGCCTTGACAAGCCTCCGCCTACGTCTCCATTCATGGATATGATCAGAGATGTGGGTGGTGGTTTCATGGAACAAATTTGTAAGAATTTATGTTTCGGTCTCGTAGGAGATAGGAAGCTCGAAGTGTTTTAAAAGTTCCATTGCTAGGGCTCGAAAGGTGTTGACTGATGTATGTGGTAACTCAATGTACCAATTGGTAGTGTTTCCTATGATGGTACGGGGGAAGAGTCTGAGCCATACATTGTAATCAACCATGGAGTTTGATACAAACCATAAATGGTAGGTGGTGACATGCGTGGCCAAATATTCCCCTTTTTTCCCTTCAAACTTCAAAATATCTGCAGGGATATTCTGTGGTATGGGACACCAATCTAGGTTGTGATTGATGGGGTCATTCATCAGCTTATAAAGATCCAGGATATTTAAATTTTCTGAAAACAACAATGGCGTGGGTACCCTTGAATCTAACCAAGGTGGAGTTGGAAGACCTGAAGGACCTAGTGGTCCCCCCATCACAGTGTTTCCAATAGGATACGAGGGATCCAATTGATAATAATTTCATTATTGTGGTGGTGCAAGCATGTGGGGTGGTTTTCTGTAAGGGATGTTAGGCTAGGAGCCAAAATACTAGATTCCCCTAGGATGGTAATTTCCCCCTTGGACCAAATAAGGTAGAGGGGGTTCCCAAATGGATGCAGCAGGACCCGACTAGGGGATGTTTCTACCCACATAATTGAAAACGGGCACATGACTGATACCAGGGTATTGACTAGTAGGAGGATGTAAATCAATAAGTGATGAACTAGGTTTTCCTATAGATGGTAGAGGTAAAGAAATTTCCCCTACCAATATATGCATGTTGGTAAAAATGCTCCCAAGCATTTTAGTTGGGGGTTCGAACTTAGGAAATGATTCCAACCAAAAGGGTTGCTGAAAGGGGCTAAGCTAGAAGCACTACAAGGAGTGACATCCGAAGGTCTAGGAGCAGACACGAAAGGGGTGGGGACGTGGAGGTACTACACTCCACTCATAGCGATTGTAAGCAAGTTTCCTTTTCTAGGCATAATCTAACTAATACAGTGACCAATCAACGGTGTAGAACTGAAAATAGGTGGGGAAAGTGCTGGTGGAGAAAAATTGTCCATAAAGGACCACAACCCACTAGTCTCCATGTGGATATTGGACATGGGAATATATGAAGACATTATAGGTATCAGTGCTACCTGAATCAGAATTAGACAAATAGGATCAGTGAGAGGAGGATTATAAGGAGGTAATGCTCCTTTATTGAAAAAGTCCTCAGGAATTATTGTTTCTTGGGAATTTTTATGCCATTTAGTGTTAGAAACTGGAGACTAATTTCCCAAAGAGGGAGAATATGGATCACCAAGGATCAATAAATACTCCACATTTAGTGAAGAAATACTTATTTATAGTCTAGATAGACGATGAGGGCTGAATGTAGCCATGATAACAAATATATTTTATCAAAATTTTTAAAGTGATATTTATTATAGTATCGGTGATAACAAACCAACACTTAAAAAAAATATATCTACAAGATAATGAAGAAGCATCCAGGGGATATAACCTTGTCGTATAACTACCACTCACTAGAGATGAAAGCCAATATCACAATGGCTATAAAAGAGAACCGGCCATATGTACAGTTAATATTAGTCTTGAGCTTCACCCGAACCTAAAATTAAGGGGCCAAGTACTCTTGTGAAGAGCAACACCCTCCCAAAATTTGAAGACGGAGTAGATTCGTATGTTCTAGGTACTAGGGTAAGCCACCCTAGTCACCTTCTATTATTCAATAACAATTATGGCCACTAAAGTTACCTCAAATCACAAACACCACCGAGGGGGTCACGGTCATGGACAATACACTCTATTGGCAGGAAACCTAGGTCCCCGACCCAGTTTCGACATCCCTGAGGGGAATCCAAATATACAGAATACTGACTAGAAATGAAATCAGATACGGCCTACGATCTCCCATGATCCAACATTGTCTTTCACTTAAATCGTTTGTTAGAGGATCAATCCCCAATGATATGAGTGCAATAGGATTTTTCTCTCTTTAATGACACTAGTTTTTAGTTTTGTGATCTTGGGTAGTTTACTCACCACTTCCTAGCCCAAGATCCTAACCTGAACTAATCTGTGTGTAAGCTCAAAAAATATTTGTTGATTATTTTTATTAAGCACTTAATTTTATGTGCACTTGAATTAGGTTCTTTAGAGGGGGTGTGGACGTATGGAGTTTTATGTGACTCTGACACATTCCATGCAACACAAATTATTTAACTTTTTGTTCAATGTAAGATATTCCTACAAGGAGAGGTTATCTATACATATATTTAGTAACACACATATGAAATGTAGTTCAAAAAATACAGACATATAATGCTATCTAAAAACTAACCCAATATATACAGAATCTATTTAGCTACAACATAAATCTAAACAAATTTTTCATTTATATTTTCTATAAAAAAAATGGACTTAAGATGTTTTCCTAAAAAATAAAAAAGTGTATTCAAACAACCAAGAAATCACAATATATTGTTGCAGAAATCAAGAATAGACTACACGTAGCTTGTCAGCCCAGGAATTCACAAGACTGGGTGAATGTGAAGAGTTTGGTTGAATAATGCTTCTCAGGAGAGAAAGAAGAGATTTAGTAGTTATACTAATGCTCTGGTCAAAATCATTGTGAGCATTATAATGCTCTGGGTTGCACATTTAGGGCACGTTATAGAGGCACAAGCTGAAAAAAAAAAAAAAGGTAATTCGGGGTCTGATCTAAGGCTGTGAATATCAAAGAATGTGGGTAAGAAAACTGAGTGTTCAGAATGGGAGGCAAGGATCAAAATAAGTCATAGAGAAAAATAAAGGTTTAGGAATTGAAATAACACAACTTAGAACTAAGAGGTAGTCCCCAATAGAGTCACCAATTCTGCAATAAGGTAAATTACATGGGTGGTAGTGAATGAAATCCCCTCTGTGGTCTTTCTGAGACCTAAGGCACACTATAATATTAGCTGGAACTGTCAGAGAGAAAAAATACATATATTCATGTTAACTAATGTTTGAAAAATAAAAAGAGACAAGAGTTACCTCAATCCATCGCGAAACACTGCTAGAGATCCTAAAGTAGCAAATTGAAATACCTCCATGCTACCTCCTAGATCAAGTCTTGCACAAAAGCAAGAGAAATTGTAATCTTAAGAACATTTAAATATAACAATTAGGACACTAACATATAAATTTAATATAAACAAGCATGCATCTAAGCTGCTTACCACATGTTCCATCGAACGAATATGTAAAGCAATACAACCGCAATGCTACCAAGTAGACAAAATAGAGATAGGTCTATATTATTAAATCAAAGAAGGATGATTACAACCATATAATCTTTACCAAGCCTCCTATATTCCTTCAGCTCCACTCTCTCTCTCTCTCTTTCAACTCCTTGGAACGAAAATCCTTGAGCTCTAAATTCTCAATGAATCATACAAGAATTATAACCTCACACCATTGAACAACGTATTCAAACTCTCTCACAATTCTTGAGCCTCCAATTTATAAGAGTGGGGAGGCTCACCCTTGTCATTTCTTCCATTTGTTCCAATAAGGAAAAAGGTAGAAAAATTCCTTTCTTTATTTTTTTTCGCTTTCCACATGACTTAGATAGGTTTAGCAATATCCAAAGTGATGACTAATCTACAGATTTCCTACTTTTTGAGCTAACTAGTTGAGTGAAAGTAAGGATGTTTGGCAGTCAACTCATGATTTGACCTTCAGACCTTATGAAAACTTAGGCACACTTTCCTTTAGGAAAAAACATGTGTTAACCTAGGCACTAACACACTCTTGTGGGAGTTGAGAAGTGTTATAACTCTCTTTTACTATTTCTGAGGTGTGATACCCTAGAAAACAAGCTTGGTATTTCTTCCAACCAAAGTATCCTTCTCCTATGAGCTGATGAGGAAGTCATTTTTCTGTATAAAAATAACTGATATAAGCATAAAAAATGGCCAACCAAGGTCTTCCTAGGATAAGAGTATAACCATTAAACTTTATTTTGGGTTTAAGTACAAGGAATTTAGTGGGATACTCCTAGGAGTCAATTGAGACCATACATCCACAAAAAATCCCTTAGGAGCTATTGTGGATCTATCTACAAGTTGTAGAACTAAAGTGGTCTTCCTCAAATCTCCTTCGAGGTTGAGTTTCAACGTGGTTGCTTTGGTTATCCCATTCATGGAAGCCACAATATTAATCAATGTATGAGGGAAAATGATACCATCAATGTGCATATCCACCCCTCAACTCCCAAGGTCTACATACTTTGGGAAACATCACTCTCCCCAATATCAAATATTGTAATTGACCTACAATTTTAATAGTGGGGGTTTCTTTCTTATTTCTCGCAAGATTTTTGAAGAATTTTCCTTTGATAAGCTTATTGTAGAAGGGAACATCGTTAATAGTCTAGAGAAGGGGTATATTTACACACATATTTTTCAATTCTCCCTAAATTTCAGTCTCTTCTAGGGTGTTCTAGATTGAATGGATCAATCTCTCAGGAAAAGGAGTGGATTTTCTTGAGGGGTAATATATTCCTTTTCCTCTTAAATCTCTTCAGGTGGATATGGTGGATGGTTATCTGGGAGCACTCTTCCAGACCTAAGGCTAATCTCATAGATATCCATAACATAGGAGAGGTAATATGTCTCTCCATTGTAGATATGTTGTGCTAGTTTTTTATTCAGGCTCATATTAGGTTAAGAAGGAATCTAAGGTTTCTTAGGTGGAGCAGGATGAATTAGCAGAGGATCAAGTTGGGGTGGAGGTAGTAAAGGAGGAGGTTGGTTGAGTTGAGGCCTCCACCATTTTTATGGGTTTCTCCAATGAGGAGGTTGGGGAGCATATGGATGAAATGGTTGATTTCTATGTTGAGGATGATATGGAGGGGCAGAAGCCAAAGAAGGAGGTGTGGGCCATGATGGATGAGTATAATAATACGAATGCTAAAAGGGATCATTTTGGTTTTAATTGTATTAAGGATAAGTTGAACCTTTCATTCCATATTGGTATGGCTAAGGTCCTTGAGGCCTCCTTTGAATTATAAAGCAGATTTTCTCTAGATCACCTTCCACCCCTTTGTATACAAATTTTAGGCCAAGTAAGAAAGGGAATTTTTCCGTTTTGTGGTTTTCTTCGCAGACTAAGAATACTACTATGGCATTCATTGGATTTTCATTCCTAGGGTTTCTTCTAGTACATATAGGTAAAAATATGGCTAGGGCTCTCTCTGCCTCCTCCTATTTCCTTTAGATCTGCATGCTATCCATTTTCAAGGAAAATGTACGCAACATTTCACTCTTGAAATCCTCTAACATTTTTCATATCTCACTTTTGATGGATGAGGTGGAGGAAGAGGTAATTTGCAAGCCTCGATTACTTCTACCCTTTTTTCTGGCTACAATGGAATGTTTTCTTAACACAGTCTTGATGTCATCATAGGGAAAATGATAGATATATCCTTGAGATAAAAATTGTATGGTTTCCAACACTTCCTCCATGATCCATCGGAGAAGAACTAACTTGAGTGATCTACGATCAAGGGTGTAGTTGACCCTCTTATAGTTTAGTTGCAACCTTTCCTCATAGTCTTCTAAAGATTCATCAAGCCCTAATTTCGTCCTAAATATTTATTCCTTAGTTTATTTCTACCTACAATAGTATTTTTTCTTGTTGTTGAAGGAATATTGCCTTTGGTCCCATCTAGTGATATTGTCCCTAGGTAGACCCATGAACTAGTGCAAGGCTGCGTCCTTGAGGGTAGAGAGGAAAATTTTCAACTTTTTCTCATCTGAGGCTTATTCATAAGTCCCACAGACAACAAAAAACTAAAACATGAAAGAGGTAGGGTCCTCATAAGTTAAGCCATGGAAGTGTGGAAGGGTTGAAGGGCTGATGTTTTTCATCCTAGTCTCTCCATTGGTTTCTGATGGGAAATACTCCCTAGGTTATGTTCTCAACCATAGCTTGAATTGGTGAAGAAATTTCCTCTTCTTCCCCAATAGGTTCCTCAAAGTTTTCAAGTTGCTCACCTAGAGGGTATTCTAACTCATAGTCAATGAAGAAGGTGAAGTTTTATTGTGTGGGGATGTGGGGGTCTTTGGGAACAATTTCACTTGCTTGTCCCTACTCCATCGAGGAATGAAAGATGGTTTTTTTGTTTCTTTTTCACTTTTCCAAACTACATGCAAACAAAATTAGAAAAAAATGCTAAGCAGAAAACAAGCATCTACTCAGACACCTCGTGGAAAACGATGCTAAAAGATGTCGAGCCCTGGTGATGTACCAAGAGTGCTGCAAATCCAAATTTATAATCAAATTTACTTATCAACTCGGGGTTCGTACAAACTTAAAGGTGAAATTGCTATATTCACAACAAATGGATTCTACTCATGCCACCCTCAACTAGGTCGTCTGGTCATTAGTACATCTAGTCCATTCCTTTTGGTTGATTAAAGTGTATCTAGCTAATGTAATGCAGGTAATTTCATCTAATCTAAGATAAATAGAAATTATGCCAACCTCCTACTTGCAATTAAGAATGAAATGAAAACATAAACAATTAATCTAGTTGCGGAAAAAGGAAACCATGCTATGGAAATTATTCATATAGCTATCTACTTATGTGCAGTAAAGAAGCAATTCCATCATTACACACTTCATGAAAGAATAAACAAAATCCTATCTAATGTTTCATTCAAATTGTACTTTCATGTGAAATTAAATCTAATTCTGAAATGGGATAAAAATCTAATGCCTACTCTGTTTTTTAAATAAGCAAGGAAGGAACTTTGGAATGACCTAATAGTCCCTTATAACCATGAATTAAGATTTGGGGCTCAAGTGCATCATATTCTAGGCCAAGGAGGAAAAAATGAGCTAAACTAGATTGAAGAGGCGATCTACAATGCTGCTACAGGATGTCCTATAATTGCTACAAGATATCCAGAATTTTTATAGGAAACAAGCAGAGAGGTTCTTAAGGATGAACAAGGTGCAAATAATATGTGGAAAGGTGAGATAAGGTGGAATGTTATGAAACCAACTGCAAAAATAGAATAAAGAGAGATCATTGCCTTGTAAATCAGCCACTTCGAGGGGGAAATCTCCTTTACATTACATAAATGAACAATTCTAGGATGATTCAAATGACTAAACCTAGCTCCAAAAATAGAATAAAAGAGAGATCAACACTTAGAAATTAGCCACTTTGATGGGGAAACCTCCTTTACATTACATAAATGAACAATTATTGGATCATTCAAGTGACAAAACCTCCTTTATATATATAGGAGTCCACGGGGTCACAATATAATCCTAGCCGACCTAACAATAATAATATAAGGGCACAACAATAAAAATAGTGGGGTTTTATGGGGCACAATAATAACAATATGGGGACTACAGGGGTACAACAATAACAATAAGGGGGCTACCCTAACAACAATAAGGTACTACACTAGTAATATAGGGGACCTAACATGCCCCTCTCCTTCAAAAAGGTGTTGTCCTCAACACTTGAGTAGCTTTATATGCTTCTATATAAAATTCTCATCCTCCCATGTGGAATCTTCAGTGGGTAAGTTTTTCCACTTGATGAGATACTCTGAAATTGATTGATTTCGTAGCTGTTGAGTTCTTGTTTCTATGACTGCTTCAGGTTCCTATATGATTTTTCCTTCCTCATCAAGTTCTATAAGTATTTTTTGAACTGAATGTTTGTCACCTTTAACCTTCTTTAAGTATCAAACATGGAAAACTAGGTGGACTCGAGAAGAAGTAGGATGCTCCAATTTTTATATCACAGTACCAATATTTTGCAAAACCTTCTAAGGAACATAGTACTTTCGCTATAATTTATTTTTCCTCTTAGCTTACTTGAGGGACATTTCTTTCTATGGTTGTAGCCGTAAAAATGCCCAGTCTCCTACATCGAAACTTCTCTCGTTGTGATGTTGATATGCTTGTTGTTTCATTCAATTTTGTGCCAAATTTAGGTTATCCTTTAAGAGTTGGAGAACGTTTTATTGATGCTCATGTGAGCTTCCACTACTTGAACATTGGAATTTTCCCTTAAAGATGATGTGATGGAAGGTGGATGATATTCATAAAGTTCCATAAATGGGATCATTTTTGCTGTAGTATGGAAGGAAGTGTTATACCACCATTCAGCAAGAGGTAACTACTTGACCTATGGTGTTTTTTTATCATATACAAAACAACGAAGATATCCTTCCAAACATCTGTTCACTATCTCAGTTTTCCCATTGTATTGAGGATGATAAGATGAGCTATGGTCTAGTTGAGTACTCAAACAAGAAAATAATTTCGTCCAAAAATTTTGAGTGAAAATGGGATCTCTGTCGCTTACAATAAACTTTGGGTTTCCATGTAGCTTTTTAATTGTTTCCATAAATGTAGTAGAAACTATACTTACTTTAAATGGATGAGATAATGCACAAAAGTGTGCATACTTAGTATGTCTATCAACTACCACCATGATGACACTCTTTCCTTCGGACTTAGGTAAACCTATAAAAATATCTGTTGAAACCTCCTATGAACGTTGAATTGTTATGGGTAAAGGTTGGAGCAGATCCGATGTCTTAATAGTCTCAACTTTATTTTGATAGAAAACCAAACATTCTACCAAAAACGTTTGAATATGAAATTCAAATCCATCCCAAAAAAATTCTTTCTTCACCTTATGATAAGTTTTTAAAAATCGTGAGTGTCCTCCTATGGGAGAGGTGTGCAATTCCAAAAGAATATTTTGTTTTAGTTGGGAATTCTTACAAAGATATAAGCGATGTTTGTACCATAAGGAATCATTTTTCCAACTAAATGTATCAAATGTACTGGGATATTGCCACAACTTTTGAATGAGTCTCCACACTTCTTCGTCATTATTCCATTCCTCTCTTTCTTCAATTATGAAATTTGGTTAGATAATAGAAATGGCACAAAGAAATGCTTCCACCTCCTCATCCTTTATTAAGAGTGCATCTGCAACAACATTTAGCTTCCCTTTTTTGTCGATGATTTCAAAGTCATACCCCAACATCTTTGTGACCCATTTTTTCGGCTCTTCTGAAGATAATATTTGTTCCAAAAAGTATTTAAGAATATCATGATCAGTTTTTAGCTTGAAGTGTCTTCCCATTAGGTAAGGTCTCCATTTCTTTAGTGCATGTAGTATTGACTACATTTCCTTCTCATAAATATATTGTTGTAAATACTTTCCTTTGATTGAACGACTTTCAAAAGCAATGAGTCTTCCTTCTAGCATTAAAAAAACACCAATTCCATTTCCCGAGGCATCACACTCCAGAATAAAGGTTTTTGTGAATTTTGGCATAGCTAAGACTGATGCTAGGCACATTTCCTCTTTAAGATGTTCAAAGTCCTTATTTTCTTTAGGAGTCCATGAAAATGCATCTTTTTTCCATAATGTTGTTACACGTGCTTCTATTCTCCCATAATTCTTAAAAAAAATGTGATAATACCTTTTTAACCAGAGAAATCCTCTCAAGTTCTTTATGGTTGTGGGGACTATCCATTCCTTAATGGCTTTAATTTTTTAGGGTATACCTTAACACCTTCTGGAGATACAATATGACCTAGATATTCCATGTCTTTTACTCCAAAGAAACATTTGGAGGCTTTTGAATATAATTGTTTCTCCTCCAATAGTTTGCACACCCTGTCAATATGTTGAACATGATCCTTCAAAGACCTGTTGTAGATTAGTATATCGTCGAAAAATACTAACACAAATTTTCTAAGGAAGGGTTTAAAAATGGAATTCATCAACCCTCGAAATGTAGAAGGTGCATTGGTAAGGCCAAAAGGTATGACCAAAAATTCATAATGACCCTTATGAGTGCATAATTCTTTTTTCGAAATATCTTCCATCGTCATTCTAATTTTATGATATCCTGAATGAAGATCCAACTTGGTAAAATAAATTTCTCCATGTAATTCATCCAATAATTCATCAATCAGAAGAATTTGAAATTTATCTTTAATAGTGATCTTATTGAGCTCCATATAATCCGGACACATTCACCATGATCCATCCTTCTTATGCACCAATACTAATAGAGTAGAGAAAGAACTTTGACTAGGTTGAATTATACCAGCCTCTAACATTGTACAATCATACGTTCAATTTCCTTCTTTTGGACATAAGGATATTTGTAAGGCCTCATGTTTGGAGGAACACTTCCTCAAATCAAATGAATAGAATGATCATGATAAAAAATATGGGGGATTCCTTTGGGAGTTTCAAACACCTTGGAATCGTTGTCTAAGAATTTTTGGAGATCTGGAGAAATAGATGATTTTTATGTTGGAACTTCAAGTGAGTGTAATTGTGCAATTACGCCTCGTTGTTCTTTATTTAGAATTTTTTTCATGACATTAGAGATTATTATATGTCTTTGCTTCCCTGCGATACCCCGTAATTCAACTTCCTTTCCCTCCAAAAAACATTTGAATAAATTTTCTTGAATATTAAAATTTAGCATCCCCAAATATTGTAACCATTGTACTCCTAGTACAACATCAACACCTCCCAATGGAATGGAAAGCATTGGAATATTCAATACATATTCCCCCATGGTTAGCCTGATATTATGGCATTTTCCAGAGAAATTTATAGTCCCTCCATTTACAACCATCACTTGACACTCTAGTGCTGGGTATAGGAAGCAATTCAATTCCTTGGCTACCTTACAATGAATAAAATGGGTACTATTTAAATCAATCAACACTATTACATTTGTATTCTTGATATGTCCTTCTAGCTTGAGAGTTTGAGGAGTGGTAATTCCTTCCAATGCATTACATGATATGGTTGGACTCATTTCTTATTTCTCTAGAGTTGGCTCTTGGTGTATATCCTCTTCTTTTGACGTTTATTGTTCATTTTCTTCCTCCTCTTCACAATATATGTAAAATAATTTCTTCTCAGCACACTTATGGCCTTTAGTGTATTTTCTATCACAACTATAGAAAAGCCCTTTTTCTCTTTTTTCTTCCAATTATTGTGGTGTCTACCTTGTAGGTTATGGAATTATATGAGTAGCAACACTTCCATCTTTATAAATGTGAGTGGTAGGCTTCTTTTTTGCCATAATTTTACTTTCAATTCTTCTTGGAAACTTGAAGGCCTTCTCCAATGAATCAAGTTCCCAAAGGCGAACCTCATGGTGGATGTTATCCTTTAAATTCCATATGAAGACATAAATCATGTGTTACTCTGGAATATCAATTACCCTTATATTCAATTTTTGGAAGTCCTCAATGCCCTCCAGCATTGAACCCTTTTGTTTGAGATTTATCAATTGGCTAAATAAGGTGTTGCTCTTTGTATCTTCATAATGCGCTATCATTTCCTCCATAAAAATTGACCAAGTGATTTTTTTTTTATGATATCAAATCCATCGATACCATACAAATGTTTTTTGTTCTAAATGTAAAGTTGCAATGCTTACATTTTGTGTATTTTGCACATTATGGAGATCAAAATATTACTCCATTTGTAGTATCCATGTTACGGTATCCTTTCCATAAAAATTATTCATATCGATATTTGGATATGGTGGGTCTTTAATCCAACATTAGAGTTTATGAAATCACTATTAACATTTATTTTGTTCTCATCATGAGTTTCCTGTACTACCTTTTCACCATTAGAAATGATTTCTTGTATCAAATTTGTCAGACCTTCCTTCAAACCTCCCACGCCTACTTTTAGATCATTCTTCATGTCATCCATGTTATCTTTCATTTTTTCATCTATCTTAGCTTCCATGTCATCCATCTTAGCTTCCATTCCATTCTTAAAACCATCCATCTTAGCTTCCACACCTTTCTTCAAACCATCCATATTAGCTTCGATGCCTTTCTTCAAACCATCCATCTTAGCTTCCGCACCTTTCTTCAAAACTTCCATTTTATTTTATTTTGCTCTTTGTGAGAGTGAAATTTGGTGCACTTGGTCTTGTTATTTTGATATATCATGTTGCAATTATTCCTCTTCATGAGTCATAGTAGAGCCTTCTGAGGGCTTTTTGGGTGTTGACCATGGAAAATTTTAGGGGCTAATATTCGTAAGCGGGATAATTTTCCATGATTTTTCCAAAACAAATATTCGCCAATTTTTAATTTTCGTAAATTTTATTCACACAAATTTTATAGTATAATTTTTTTTTTTCCATTAAAAATTGCCAAAAATCTATAGGTACTAGATATAATATCATAATATACTTGAATATTTTTACAGATATATCACTAAACATTTTATAGTTTTCATATAGAGGACCATTAAGGTTCACCAAAGTTTCTAAATTTTAAGATAATTTCCCATTATTAAAATTTTCCCTGGTGTTGAATTCTTTTTAGGGGACATTTTAGAACCCAATACTTATACCTATGCTTCAATATACCCTTGGAATCACTTCAAACTAAATTTTCAAACAAGACTTATGCAATTTGAAAAAAAAATTACGCACCTTTTTCTTGCTTTTCTAGAGCTCTATATTGAAACTGATGTTTCTCTAGAATTGAAAATCCCTAATATCTTATGTTTTGTAGTTTAGTATCCCTCTTAATATTCTTTCCAATGCCATAGGTCAGAATAGATTTTTATTCTTCAAGACAAAGTTATGCTCAATCTTCCACAATGACTTAACTATGGACTAGTTTAGTAGAGAAAAATTGTACGACATTCCACGTGTCACTGTTTCCTCCTTTGACTCTAAAATTGATACACATGAAACTACACTCTGTGAAATGGTGGCCACTTTTTACAAAATTCCAATCCGACGCTCAGAGAGAGAGCTATGGTGATTTTCCTAAGGTAGCCTCTTTGAGATGAAATTCGGGAGCCTATGAAAGCCCTAACTTCCACAAATCATATCTCTGAACATATTCTGAACCAATATCTAAATTTTTTAAACGACATTCCTCTGGATTTCTGTGCAAATGATTTTTCTTTTTAGCTTATGAACCTTTGTAGAAAAAAAATTATAGTGAAAGTGACACAATGACCTATTTGAAGTAAAGAAACCTTAGAATCCAAAGCTTTGATACCAAATGTTATGAAACCAACCCCAAAAATAGAAGAAAAGAGAGATCAATGCCTTAGAAATCCACCACTTCAAGGGGGAAACCTCCTTTACATTAAATACATGAACAATTCTTGGATGATTCAAATGAAAAAACCTACTTTCTATACGTAGGAGTCCATGGGGTCACAATATAATCCTAGAAGACCTAACAATAATAAAAATAGTGGGGTTTTATGGGGCACAATAATAACAATATGGGGACTACAATACAAAAATAATAATAAGGGGGCTACACTAACAACAATAAGGGACTACACTAGTAACATAGGAGACCTAACATGGAATAAGGTTAGGGAGAGGTAGCCAATGACTCCAGCCAAACTCATAACCCTTGGGAGGCTTTTTCTTCACTTGCAAGGCTTCTCATCGTGGTGGTGAAGGTAGTTTCACAAAACAGGGTTTTCGTGGAAGATTTGGAGGTTTGAGAGGAGGATGGATGAGATGGAGAGGATTCTTTCCATGCAGTTATAGACAATCCTGCAATCACACACACATTCATGCATTCTTTATTGACAAACTGACATGTTAAAAGGTGGAAAAGATGATTTGAATGGAAAAGCCTACTTAATATATGCTAAAATCTTATCTAACAGAAATAAAACTCCTAACATATAGTAAACATATTATGAGCATGATAATAAAAATATCTACCTTTACAAGAAATCATAAAAAAACTAATTTTTATTTGTGGTTGGAGATTCTTCTCCTAAAGATCCCATGAGAGAGGTGAGGAAGAGAGGCTAGAAGCACAATTTTGATGGATTTTTTATGTTGCTAGAATGTAAAAAGACTAAACAAGATGTTGAAACCTAAAGAGGGAATATAAATACACAAGAGGGACTTGTCCAATGGATTGGGCCCTGACCCAAAAACACCATTCCTCTGAGACTAAATCAATGATGGAACAAATAGCTTCTCATTAGCATTGCATCAAAATGTCTAATACATCATATGACAGTAAAAAAATAACACTAAATTCGAGCTCAAGAGCTACCTACGTCAATAAAAAGTTTGAATCCTAATGAGATCTTGCATATAATTATTTATACAAATGGGTATCTACGAAAAAATCCCTAAAAAGTAGGAATAAGTCCTCCTTGATCTCGAGAAAAGTGGAGATTGGATCCTCATGACTGTCACTTTTTTTGGATTCCTTTGCTTTAAAGCTATTGGGAGAGATATCAATGTGATATTTGTTTATTTAGAGATTTAAGGAAATGGACAAGCCTCCTAAAATCTCTCCTTGTTGTCTACTTAAAGCCCTTAGGTGGAAAATATCTCAAAAATAGGTTTATTTCCTACAATGAATTCAGATTAGGCAACAAGACATGGAAAAAATAATACACCCTTCTCATTAAGCATAATATGACAAAAATGTAAATAAATGTGAGAGAGAGGTAACTTAATAGCTGAAGTATGGCATTTTAACCCCTTAAAATATACCTAATGGTGGGCCTCATCACCATCTGTCCACCACATCTTCCTTGTTTTGAAGAGACATTGGAATATTCCTATGGAAAGGATCGGTCTATGATTTCTAAGAAAATGTTGTGAGGGATAGAAGTGGTCTTATATTTAGGGAGTGGAGAATAAATTGCTAAGACCTGAGCCATGATTATTTCCAGGAAGAAAGGTGAATCATGAAATATTATCCATATTCCCCAGCATGAAAGTAGCGGAATATTATTTAGTTTATTTGATGAGGATCTATTCCATCAGTGTTTCCATGCTTCAAATAAGGAACTTCCTTTCCATATGTTTGATAAAGAGAGCCCATTATAAATTAAATTCCATACCATGGAGGTCTCCTCACAAGATAAAAATAAATTCTTGGTGTATTATTCGGATTTTAGACATAAGGATAACCATGTGGGACCATGGAAGGAACGCTTATTCAAAATTTCCCCTGTTGGTAATTTGTTTTCCAAAATGCACAATAAAAATAAGCACTCTTTTTCTGACCCATTTATCTTCCATAAGTGTTTCCACCACCAGGTGGGAGGATCAGGTTCTCTGGATCCAATGGTTATGAGGTAACCATGTTTTTGAGTGTAGTCACCATGTTTATATAGAAACCACAATAGATTGTTTTCCTGGTCATTTAATATAGTGTGAGACAAGGATAGTGCTCTAATATAGTCACCCCATATTTCATGCCATTGTCTAGGGCACCAAAGTTCCTTGGCAGAGCACGAATGTTGACCGCAAATATCAGATCGTACTAGATCTCTGATGTGATTTAAGAATTTAATATGTTGCTTCGTGTTGGAAATACTGAGAGGGGGGTGAATGAGTGATCCTTTAAATTAGATCATTAGTTTATCTTCTATTATTATGCTTTTTTGTGCAATGATAGAAATAAACAAAAGGAACACAAATGCACACAATTTTTAAGGTGGAAACCCACTCTGAGACAAAAACCACCTAATGCTTTTCTAATAATTCTTTAATATTCAACTCCAATTGAAAATAAAGCTCCAACTTCCTAGAATCTAGAAAATAATTCTTCTCCAGCTCCCACTAGATGGATTCTCTAATGCCTGAGATACTTCATTTGTCAACTGAATGGATGCCCCAACACCCAATGAGCTACAACTCACCCTAGCACCACCCTACCACCCTATAGAAGAATAAAAGAAGAATGGACTGTCGTACCAGGGAAAATGGTCCACTTTACAATGATATAGAATGATGTAGAAGAAGAAGACACACTAGACCATAACCCCAACTAAGAGACAACCACCTAATGATGATACTAGACCTCCTGATACTGCTTCTTCAACTCTTGGTAGATAGACACTAGTAAAATTTTTACAATAATGTATTTACAATGACTTAGTACAATGATAGCTTTACAGTGACTGTATGTAGTGCTGCCCACTTGAAGACTTCATATGATGAAATTCTTGCTGTTTTTCTGCACCTTGATTTTTGCTCTTGTCATGCTACCATCTGCTGCACCTTGCTTTGCTTTTCTGCCGTAGAAAGTTTGGTCCTTTGCAGCCCTTGACAACACATGATCTAGATTTTTCCTGCCTTCTAGGATCTCGATATTGAATCTAGTGTGTCACTGTTATTTCAGATCCCCAATATGTGATTTTTGGCCTTGCAGTAGTCCTTCGAGTCTTCTTTCCAATTCCACAGGTCTGACCCAATTTTGATTCTTCAAGGGAGAGTTATGCCCAATCTCTCACAATTCCCTAATTATGGACTGTTTCAGTAGAGTGAACTTGCACGACTTGCCACATGTCACTGTCTCTTCATTCAGCTCTGAAATTGATACAGCAACAACTATAGTCTGTGAAATATCTTATAATTTTTACATAATTCCAATCTGATACACAGAGAGAGAGTTATGATGTTTTTCCCAAGGTCACTTCCTTGAGATGAATTTCAGGAGCCTACAAAAACACTGACTTCCACAGATCATATCTCCGAAAATGTTGCTCACTTTGATCTGAAATTTTTATAGAAGCTTCCTCAAGATTTTGGCTTCTTGTCATAAAAATTTCAGCATCTGAGCCTTCATATAAAGAAAGTTAGAGTGAATCTTCTATGATGACCTGTTTTAGATAGCAAAATCCCTACATAAGGAGGATATGAGGATCACAATTTATATAAATTCTTAGGTTGAGAGGGGGATTCAACAAGTGAACGTGGGAGGAATTTTAGGAGTTTAAAAATTATTAATTATTGAATTTTCAATGACCCATGTCACAACCCTATGGGGTTTTAGCCCACTAACAGGGGTTACAAACGTCAAACATGAATATCTTTGAAACCATGAAGAATTATGTGGCGTGCCATATATCAACGAAAAAATCTTGACAAGTAGAAACCATCGAAAGCATTATTAACCCAGAATATAGTAATTTGGTAGGTAAAAATTCCCATGCAATATTGGGATAGCCCCTAGTGCTGCTTGGGTTGACATTAATGACAACCACTGATCAACAATCTACCCCTTTTGAATTGATGGCAACATAAGTACTGCTCCTGCAATCATGACACCTCTTCCTACAACATTATCTCCCCCTTTGACATCAATGGCAAAGGGTAACTCCCCCTGACACACAACCATCTTGTGGACCTGTAAACACTTCCACTCCCGCTGACACACAACCATCCCATGGACCTGTATACACTTCCAATCCCCCTTTATACTCAGAAAAGAGAAAATATAATGAGAACTTAGGAGAATCCCAAGCTTTTGGCAAAGATATTCCAATGCTTCATGAGTACTCTCATGATAATCAACACTTCCTGCTGAATCTACATCTGTAAAGGAATGAATAATGAAATTGTTACCCTTGGGATACCACAAGTCATATTCTATTGCTCCCTTTCCTTATCAAAGAATTATTTTGATGTTAATAATATGTGACTCTTTTGGTGCTGCTTGGAATCTTGCCACTTGTCCAACTGCTTGCATAACATCTGGAAAAGAGGCTCTTACATATAGAAGAATACCAATCATATATCTGTACAACCTTTGATCCACATCCTTAGATGAGTCATCTATTCTAAATTTGCAACCTGTTACCATCAGAGTAAGGATGGGTTTGAAATCTTCCATTTTGAATTTATTGAGCATTTCCTTGATGTAATTGGCTTGAAATATAAATATTCCTTTCTCTTCATGAGATATTTTAAGCCCTAAGAAGTATGCTAGCTCACCAAGTAAAGACATCTCGAAATCACTTTGCATCTTTATAGAAAAATTCTTACTTAGTCGATCATCATTGCTACCAAATATTATATCATCCTCTTTAGCTATTATACGTGCTTTAGTTACTTCATCCAGAACATATATGTCATTTGGAGCTCGACTTGCTGTAGCCAGAGTTTCACCATACCTGCCTTTCCTGATTTCACATTTTGTGGAGTTGAATAGTATTGTGTGTCCTTGATCACACATTTGTCCAACACTGAGCATATTGTGATTCATGTTTTCAACCAATAGAACATTCTTGGCTAGAGAATATTTTCTTCCGAGAGTGATGGTACCTGATCCTATAACATTTGAAGATCCATCATTTCCAAAGGACACGGTTCCATCCTTCTTCTCTTTCAGAGATACCAATTTCTTTCTATCTCCTGTCATATGCGTTGAGCAACCGCTATCAACATATCACACATATTTTTTGTTTTGAGCCTTGAGAGCAAGAGCACGATTATCATTCTTCTTCTTCTTCCATGTTCATTCATTTTGCGGCCTCGAAGATTCTTCTAGAGGATTTTCAAGTCTACAGTCTCTCGCTATGTGTCCAAAGTTTCGACATTTGTAACATTCAATATTATTTCTTAAATAGTCAAATCTATTGATGTTTCGCTGAGACTTGGGAGGTTCATATTTGAAAAATCTCCTGGAATTGTATTCGTTCCTAAGGTACATGCAACATTCCATAGCTTTATGACCAAATTTTCCACATGATTAACAGTAGCCATAAAAAATATGTTGGTACTTGGATGGAAATCTTCGTCGAGGAATTGTCTTCCAGGGTTGTTCTTGTGAATCTTATCCAATGAATTCTACATGCATGTCAGATCTCATAGGTTCATTGTATTTTGTTGTAGAAGTTCCTGCTTCTTCTTCTTTGCAACCGATGCCAGTTCTATCATTGTAAGATCGTTAATTGTTGATGAGTTCTTCCAATGCCCTTGAGTTGTTGGCATAGTTTTTGATAGTTTTTCCTTTCTTCACTTCCTTACGCAACGAGACTACTTCAGCTTCTAATTCTTCCCTTTCTTGGTTGCTTTCTTCCAACTTCTTTTGAAGTGACTCTTAAATGCATTTGTGTTCTTAAAATTCAATTTTGAGACCTTGAACTTGTTCTTCAAGAGTATTGGAACAAATCTTCTCTTCCTTGAGCTCTTTTATAATATTGATTGCTTCCTTAGAAAATTCTTCTATGGTCAATCCTTCTTCATCATTGTTTGATACCTCTTGTTTATTGTGCTTGGCCATGAACCATACTCTCTCATTGGCTTCTTCTTCGCTATCATTTTCTTCATCGGATGCTAAGCTATCTTCTTTAGAGAGAAAGTTCCTTTTGGATCCTTGCTTATTTAATTTCTTAAATCCTTTCTTTCCTTTTGAGTTTCCATCACTTCTGTTCGGACATTTTGCTGTGAAATGCAACCTCACCACAGCCAAAACATATCAATGGAAGTTTAGCTTTGAATTTTCCCTTACCAATTTTTATTTTTCTCGTAAAGTAATCATATTATTCATCTGAAAGACCTTCTCCATCATCTCCCTTTTCTTCACACTTTCAAGTGCATGTATTTTCAACTGAAGGTTGTTTGTCCTTATTGGTTTTCTTAGATGCAACGAACCTAGTTTATAGATTCGAACTATCCTCTTCTTCATCAAGTCTCATTTCATATGCTATGAGAACTCCATGAAATTCCTCTTTGCTGAGTTTGTCCAGACTTTCACTGTATTCTAAGACCGACACCTTTGGGTTGAATCTCCCTGGCAAAGTTTTAAGAATATTTCATATAATAGTCTTCTCGTCAACTGGCTCTCCCAATCCTTCCAGAGTATTGGTTATTTCATCAACATATTGGAAGTATGTAGCAATGTTGCAATATTCTTTCATTCTGAGTTTCTCAAAATTTTCTCTATATATTTGAAGCTTTGCTTCTTTGATATTTGAGTCACCTGCATATATATTCTCAAGATTATCCCATACGTTTTTGGTGGTTTTACAACCCAACACCTTATGATAAGAAGATTCAGTAAGTCCACTGATAATAATATTATTTTATTTTTCATAATTTACCAAATTCTTCTTATCTTGTTCATCCACGGTTGATGTAATTCCATTTTGAACAGTCTCCATACTTCATAACCTTGCGCCAAGAGATAGACCTCCATTCTTCCTTTCCAAAGTGCATAATTATTTTCATTGAAAATAGGTACATCATTCATGGTATGCTCCATGACCTCCTTCCAGTTTTTAAACTGCTATTGAAGGAACAAAGCTCCAATACCAATTGTTGGAAACACTGAGAGGGGGGGGGGGGGGGGTGAATCAATATTCCTTTCAAATAGAGCATTGGTTAATCTTCAATTATTATCATTTTTTGTACAATGATATAAGTAAACAAAAGGAACACAAATGAACACAGTTTTTAAGGTAGAAACCCACTTCGAGACAAAAACCACCTAATTCTTTTCTAATAATGATTTAATATTCAACTCCACTTAAAAATAAAGCTCCAACTTCCTAGAATCTAGAAAAGAATTCTTCTTCAGCTCCCACTAGATGGATGCTCCAATGGCTGAGACTCTTTAGTAGTAAACTGAATGGATGCCCCAACACCCAATGAGCTACAACTCACCCTAGCACCACCCTACCACCATATAGAAGAATAAAATAAGAATGGTCTCCCGTACCAGGGAAAATGGTCCACTTTACAATGATATAGAATGATGTAGAAGAAGAAGATGCACTAGTCCATAACCCCAACTATGACACAACCACCTAATGATGATCCTAGACCTCTCAACACTGCCTCTTCAATTCTTGGTAGATAGACACTAGTACAATTTTTACAATAATGTATTTACAATGAATTAGTACAATGATACCTTTACAGTGATTGTATGCAGTGATGCCCACTTGAAGACTTCATGTGATGAAATTATAGATTCTGCTCTACACCTTGATTACTGCTCTTGTCATGCTACCCTCTGTTGCAACTTGCTTTTCTTTGCTGCCCTAGTAAGTCTGGTCCTTTGTAGCCCTTGACAACACATGATCTAGATTTTTCTTGCCTTCTAGGAGCTCGATATTGAATTTGGTGTATATCTGTTATTTCAGATCCCTAATATGTGATTTTCATCCCTGCAGTAGTCCTTTGATTCTTCTTTCCAATGCCATCAGGTCTGACCCAATTTGGATTCTTCAAGGGAGAGTTATGCCCAATCTCTCATAATGTCCTAATTATGGACTGTTTCAGTAGAGCTAACTTGTACAGCATGCCACGTATCATTGTTTCTTCATTCAGCTCTGACATTGATACAAAGAAGACTATAGTCTGTTCACTATCTTCCACATTTTACAAAATTCCAATCTGATACTCAGAGAGAGAGTTATGATGATTTTCCCAAGATCACTTCTTTGAGATGAATTTCAGGAGCCTACAAAAACACTGACTTCCACAGATCATATCTCCGAACATATTTCTCACCTTGATATGAAATTTTTACAGGAGCTTCCTCAGGATTTTAGCTTCAACCCATAAAAATTTCAGAATCTGGACATTCGTAGAAGAAACATTAGAGAGAAAATTCCACGATGACCTATTTTAGATAGCGAAATCCCTACATAAGGAGGATATGAGGATCACAACTTATATAAATGCTTAGGTTGAGAGAGGATTCAACAAGTGAACGTGGGAGGAATTTTAGGAGTTTAAAAATTATTAATTATTGAATTTTCAATGACCCATTCCACAACCCTATGGGGTTTTAGCCCACTAACATGGGTTACGAACTTAAAACATGAATATCTCTCAAACCGTGAAGAATTACGTGGCATGCCATATATCAACGGAAACATCTCGACAAGTAGAAACCATAAAAAGAATTATTGACCCAGAATATAGTACTTTGGTGGTAAAAATTCCCATGAAATATTGGGGTAGCCCTTGGTGCTGCTTGGGTTGACATCAATGACAACCGCTGAACAACACTATGCAAGAAAAGTGATTAACTGATGAGGGAGAATATTGTTGTTGTCACATCCTAACCATAGTTCGATGCTAATGTGCACTTGATGTCAAGACCCAATGCACTAAGCTAATCTCGTAATAATGAGAGCGAATGACTTGAGGATAAATTTCTATATGGTATATATGTTTGTTTTTTATTTATTTGGCATTTGTGTCTAGTATACTAGTGAAAAGGGAGATATATATTTCTATTGAACCACCTCTTTCCAGAAGCTATTTTTGGTGATTAGTGTCCATTCGAACTTTTCTACCAATGCTTATGAAATTCAGTGTAGCTCCTTTATACCCCAACGCCCCCATGCCTTAGGGAGAAATTTTTTTTCCCATATGACCCAGGAAAAAGTGTGAACCTCATTAGCCACATGCTAGAGGAAACCAAAAAAAATCCATTGAATGATGTTAAACATCCTCTTTGGGATCCATGATAGGGAAATCAAAAACACCAGAGTGGTTGTGATGACACCCAGAACATCCCCTTTGTGACACTATGATTTGAGTTTCTTTTCAATTTTAACCACAAACCACATCTAGTATTACTTCCAGTAGTCATTTGGCTTCAGATGGAAAATGGGATGTTTTATCCCATCCCCGAGGTGGAAGAAAATGAATGGAAAGACATTACGAACATGAGAAATTTCTAAAACATAACATTCACAATAGGTGATAGTATATTTTTAATTATTAGGATACATACATGTAGCATTATAGCAGGTGTTGATT
This sequence comes from Pinus albicaulis, assembly GCA_034641835.2. NCBI lineage: Eukaryota > Viridiplantae > Streptophyta > Pinopsida > Pinales > Pinaceae > Pinus > Pinus albicaulis. The sequence goes on along the minus strand of CM076581.1, from coordinate 153,005,425 downwards.
ATATGGTTCACCCTTAATATTTTAATAAAAGTCATACGGAGCAGATCACCCAATAACATTACTCATGGCTAAAGTTCTAAAGTTGGCTAAGGAGAAATAGCACTAACCTAAGTCACATGTGAGAAAAGGATAAGCGCGTTTCTATAATAGAGTGGAAATATGTAAAGGCTTTAAACTTAGCCGAGGCAAAGGTATAAAAGGCGCAAAAGAAAAAAATACAAAATGGGGCCCGCATGCACTTTATACACGCAAGGAAAGGAGTCCGCAAGTGTGATTCTGGGGGGGTCACGAAGGTAAGGGATGAGGCGGAGCCTTACCCCCCACGAAATCTTGATGACGTGTCAAGAGGGTCGACATAGAGCGAGCGTTATATGGAGAATAAAGCATGGGTTTTAAATTTATCATAATATTCACTTCGCGTCCCACGAGGGCTATGTTCTGAAGTAGAGTTGTCACCACGACGTAAAGGTAAGGTAAGTTTTTTAGGACACCCGCTACCGAGGCCCGTACCGGTATTTAACCCGACACGCGGTGTTTACCTACCCGAAGTCTAACACCCAACTCCTATATCCCATGTGTCTCACTATCAATTTCCTTACGACACTTTCCCCACTCGTTTCACCCCACCATCTTTTCTCAAGCTACCTTAGTTCTATATAATGGTCTTCTGCCTTTTACTGTGGTGAAATACTTAGGTTTTCAACTATTGTATAAACAAAGGTGGGAGCCCAGTACCGGGTTCGCCCAGTCATTGTCAGTACCCCCACATCACTTTCTCGAGAATTTTCCTACGACGCAGGTATTCCATCCCTCACATTCCATCTGGTTTCCTTTTGATTTTAAATTTTCATGTTGGTCATGGGTAAAGTCACAACCAAGAAGTCAGAGCCGGAGACTCCCCAATTCTGTGAGACTAGAACTCCTCCAGGGTTTGAACCTTTCTTAGACCGACAAGCCAACATCTGCGACCCATAGTACCCATTTCCCATTAGCAGCGTCAAGTATGAACTTTTTAGGAGACATGTCGAAAACAAGGATAGGTATCGGGTTGTTCTGTCGGGTCTGTATCATCAAATTACCCCCCCAGTTTATCCCGTGGTTGAATTTATCTGTTGGCTCCATGATGCTTACGATGAACATCGGGGCATGTTCCTCTCAACTCAAGGGAATAGAATATTGACCCTTTCCCCCGATATCATCAGAAAAGCCCTTCGTTTTCCTACCAGTTCAAACTACGTCAGTTTCAGTGAAGTAACTCTAACCCTCAATTTGCAAAGCTGCCATGGAAGTAGCAGATTGATTTCATTGCCTCCATAACCGACTCTCAGTTCATAACCCTCCCTTCCCTAGAGTTAGTCCCCTTGAGTCTGTTCAAAGAAGAAGTCCAGCCTATCCTTGCTCTCATAGCTAGTTTACTAGGTGTGGAAGGTTTTGGGCAAGCCTCCAAGCAATGTATTGCTTTATTATGGTTAATGTCTCTAACCGAGGTTGTTCTAGACATCCCTGGTTTCTTTTCCTCCACCATTTAGACCTAGTTCCAGAACTCCCAAACACATGTCGCTTCTGCTTTTGTTTTATGGTCTTTTACCTCTTCCTCTTTCAGCATGTTGATTAATTTCTGGGTTTGGATCTAGATAAGGTGTACAAGATAAATTCTCAGCCCAGGCCAATTTTTGACTGGAGTCTTGCAACACATCAATTAGCAAATGGGGTGGGCTACTCAAGGTTCATAAACGATTTCATGCCTATTGCCTACACCATCATCCACGACTCTCCTTCGCCTAAGGTTTTTCCTGAGATGAAATGCTGGTTATAGTATAGTGAAGCCCAAAGCACCAGGGATTGGTACATGTTTGATAACTACACTGAAATCCGAGTTTATGGAGGTGAAGTTCCCCCCTATCAATTGCCCGTTTTTCCTGCTCGGAAGATTTATGCTTTGGAATACATCCGTAAGACCCTAAAATCTGACCAACTTCACTTCCTCCCTGCAAAAATGGGGTTTATCCTCAAGCTTCTCACAACCATTGGCCCTTTTGTTTTCAATTCAAGGCATGCCCTTCCTGTGGTGGAAAAGTTGCTTCAAGGTATTGATGCAGGAGCATCAAGGGCGTTTTTATTTTTATTTTGTAAATATGTTAAAAGGGGGTGTGATGATTTTTAATATTTTATTAATTAATTTGAATAAAATAGGAGAAGGTGAGGATTTTTGTAAATATCTTTTTATTAATAAAGGGATATGAGGGAATTTAATTAGTTGAAGGATTTTAGGGATAAAGACCTATCCTTTAGGGATGTTGAGAGATTTAGGGGTTTGTTGAGGAATTGAAGGGATTGAGCATTTAATTAAATGATTTTTAAAAATTGTATAAATAGGAGGGGGTTTTGAGAGAAAAACACATTAGAGATTGTGAGAGAGTGTGAGATTGAGACTAGGCTTGAACAGCAAGGCTGTAAGCCTTCAAAAAATTGTAAGGGCCACGACTGTTGAATATCTGGCCACGAAGGAAGTTTGTAAGTATTTGTTTATATCATAAGTGTGGTTTTTTAAAATTGGGTGTTGATTTCTGAAATGGTTTTAGTGATGCGCACTTGTATGGGTTGTGTTTATAAATCAAAAGCGTTGAATGATATACAATGATGATGATATTCTGTTTATGGTGAATGCTCTTATATAAGCATGTTGGAATGGCAAACTGTTGTATAATTGGGTTTATAAAGTTCAGTGAATCGATGTTCAATTTTACACTTGGCTCTTTGATGATATAATATCGCAACAAAAATAAATCGGTGTCCCATAAGCAACATTTAAAAGATTGGTTGAATAACACATTGGAAGTGCAGCTATTGTTGAAATCGAATCTGGTAAGTTTGCATTGGTGTTTAAAATGGGTAATGCCGTAGTGTTACAGCAGTGAAGGCGTAATTAAAGTTCAGCTTTGAAGTTTTTGTTTGGAGGGTCGATTACTTGCAGACTATATGGCATTATAGTTGACTGAAATAGATCACTATTGGTTGATATATTAAACATTGTGGAAGGCGTTGGTACATCGACTTGGAGAGTCGATTTTATAGAAGGCACAATTGTTTAATAAACATTAAGTTGAACTGTTTGAAATCATGTTGAAGTTGCAGGCTCAGAGATTTAAGAAATTGGGTTCAATAGCAATTGAATCATGAAAGGCGTTGTTGATTAAATAACATAACACATTGAATGCAGTTGAAGGTGTGATAAATTGTTGTTGTGGAAAGATTGATGTGTATTAAGATCGATTAAGCCTTTGCTGTAGAGTTAAATTGGTGTTTGCTGTAGGATTAATAAATCATTGCCATTAATAATGATTGTGTTCAATGCGTTCACACATTGTTTGGTTGTGTGATGAGAATTGGATAACATGTCAAAAGCGCAATGCAGAAGCAATGGAACGGTTTTCTGGACGTTGAAGAGAGTATCAGCTCATTTTCAATTGATCATCAGAGTTCTGCTGGAGAGAAAACAACGTTTTAATAATCCATAATTGACATGCCAGAAGGTGTGATCCAAAATTGATAAAAGTTTGATGAATTAAATCTGAATTGACAGCATGGACAGAAATGATGAAAACGCAGTTTGCCAGAGTATTTGTAAGGGTAAATGCAATTCCTATGGACGATGATTTGCTGAAGAAAACGGAGTTTCAAGTAAAAAAAAACCAGAACGAAGAAACCGGATGCAGGGCTGCAGCAATTGTATGAAGTTGAACGCCTTAACTGTGTTGTTTAATTTGAACGTTGTTGAACAGAAATCGAAGGTGCAGATCATGAAGAAACAGTTAAATCTCGACTTAAGTGCAGGTAGAGTCAATGGGTGAATTGCAGAAGCGTTGTTGAGGTAATCACTTTTATAGCATATCGAGATTAATTATTGATCCCTTGCGCTATGTTGTGATATGTTAAAAAGTGCAGATATAAAAAATATTTGCAATGGTCAGAGTTTTATATTGGAATCCGAATTTGTATTGAGTTGAATTCATATGTGGTCAAGTGGAGATTTTAAGCATGGTTACATTGACCTTTTTGAATTTTAAGTATAGCCATATGTGAATGGGAATTGGGTGATAATAAATGAATGTGATTGAGAAATTTTAAATCCTATGTTGTGAAAAGCTTCCGCATGCAAATAATGAATTTGTGAAATTGCCAGCTATTGAAACTTGGGTTTAAGTCCTTTGAAAAGGTGATTGTTAAAGTATGGTTTCACACCATTGTAAGAAGAGGTATGGAATATGGATTGTGGAATAATGATTTGAATAGTGAGTTGTTAAACAATTTGATATCTATGGAATGGTTGTGATGGAAAGTTGTGAAAATGCCAGGGATTGGTGTTTTGATTTGGGCAAAAGCTGAGCAGCATATTTGATATGTGTTGGTTATGAAGATCCTGGTTATTACAGGCTTGGCCTGCGTCATTTTGGTATCAAAGCTTGGCTCTGTTGAATTGAAAAATGTTTATGAGGACAAGAAGGTTTGTTGTATTTTTGAATGTGTGATGAATGATGAAGATCAGATTTTAAATCTGATATGCAGCATATACAATTGCAAGTGAACGGAATGCAGGTAAAGGAGATCAGATTCTAAGTAAACCAGAGTACAGCTGAAGGAATGAAGAATCATGCAGGTATTGTGTTTGGTTAATTTTGATTTGAGTTTTACTGACAAAGAAATGGATTGAGGATTGACGGTTGCAGCAAAGAAGAAACTCAGCAAAGAAGAAATTGTTGCTGACAGCTAAAGTTTGCCAGATAAAGCCAGAAGATTGGAAGAGAGGATCAGATTTTAAAATCTGATTAACAGTGAAATTTTGCAGAGGAAGAATAAAGATTTGTTGGAACAGATTTGCAGGAGTGGTGATATTCTGAAGGTAAATGAAGTGTAGGCGAATGGAAGGACAAGATCAGACGAGATCTTGGAGGTAAGATTATATGTTTTTGAAGAATAGAATATTGTAGTCTTTGCATTGAAATATTATTGCAACTCCCAAAAGGCAATTGCTAACAGATAAAGGAAGCTCGTGAAAGTTTCTAGGTGAGAACATATAGGTGGCAGAACCTTGAGGAAATCCAATAGAGATTGGATAAGGAATACATTTGTGAACGAGGCCTCGGCTAATTATCTTGAATCGACGGGAAGAAAGAGAA
>CM076581.1:152781199-153000148 GCA_034641835.2 Pinus albicaulis | reverse complement strand
TGAACAGACAGATGAATTAAAGCCAGGAAGAGCAAAGAGAAGTGCTCAAAGGAGGTTCCAGAGATAGAGAACCAATGGCTTGCCAAAAGACTGAGTGAGGAGAGCTTGGTGAGGTAAGTGGCAGCAGGACAGGACTTGCTGCTGAAGAGGCTTTAGTGAAACTCATAGAAAAGTGAGTAAAGAACTCATAGAGATGGAAAGGATGACGACTAGTGACAGTCGTAACAGAGGTTCTGAAATAAACCATAGTAGAGGACAGAAGGAGAAGGATGCCAAGGCAATTGGCATACAGAGACAGTTAAGCAAAGAGGAATATGAGAGGGAGAAGGCTGAGATAGCAGTTCAGCTTGAGGTGTTAATGGAGATGTTGCAAAGAAGTGAGGAAAACCAGAAGCATGGTTATGTCATGAGAAAGAAGTTGAGGTGGCAGAGGCTACAAGAGAAGTGGAATCATCAGGTAAATATGCAGTTAATAAAGGAACTAAGGGAACTTGAACAGGTTATTGATGCCAGACAGAGAATAGAGAAGCTCGAAAGAGTTGAGCTACAGCAAAAGGAAGATGCTGAAGTAGATGTTGAAGTTTCGATATGTTACCCAGAGAGTGGACCATTACTTTTTGAAAGTGATGAAGAGCTAGAAGAGTTGAATCATATGAATGATTCAAAGTAGCTGGAAGATTTGATGACTGAAGCATCAAACAAGACCGTAAGGTCTTGTGATTTTAAAACTAATGATTTGTGTGTGATTGCAGGTTTGGAAGAAGAGGAAGAACATCTACTGAAGGATGTTAAGAAAGATTTAGCAAAAGAAAGACCATGTGATAATGAGACAATAACAAATGAGGAAATGGAAGATCGTGTAAAATTTCCAAAGTCCACTCCGAGTAAAATCATTGAGTTATATAAAGAATTAGACTTTCAAAGGAGGAAATTGGAAGAACAGAGGATGAATGTCCGGGATAGATTGCTGAAGAAGGATGACAAAGCAGTTGTCATAAATAATAATCAAAAAGAAATTGCAGATGGTGAGCAAAGGAATGTTGCAGAGGGAAAGGAAGTTTGGGAGGCCGCAACATTTATAGTAGCAGCAGCCGAAAAGGTGCAAAACAACAGTAAGGGTGAAAAGGAAGCGATCAAAACAAGTGAAGAACAAGCAAGAATGAGATTTCAGCAATCAAGGGATGGAAACAATCAGCAGACAGAGGACATACTGGACAGAGAAATTGAGTTGATAAGGAGGTTAATGATAAAAACATCCCAGAGAAAGACAGCCGAAAGAAAGAAAAGGAGCGACAACAAGAGAGTGACAACGAAAGATTGCAAGAGCAGAGCAAGTGGAGCACTACAACACAAAATATGGAAACCTGGAAGACAACAGCAGATGACAACAGTAGTAAAGCAATTGACAAGCACGGAAAGATTACAAAATAAAATTTGGGATCCAGGAGGAAATATCCAGACTTATGACCAGGTGGTCATGAATTTTCTTACATGGGGAGTCTGATGCAGGAGCATCAAGGGCGTTTATTTATTTATTTTGTAAATATGTTAAAAGGGGGTGTGATGATTTTTAATATTTTATTAATTAATTTGAATAAAATAGGAGAAGGTGAGGATTTTTGTAAATATCTTCTTATTAATAAAAGGATATGAGGGAATTTAATTAGTTGAAGGATTTTAGGGATAAAGATATATCCTTTAGGGATGTTGAGAGATTTAGGGGTTTGTTGAGGAATTGAAGGGATTGAGCATTTAATTAAATGATTTTTAAAGATTGTATAAATAGGAGGGGGTTTTGAGAGAAAAACATATTAGAGATTGTGAGAGAGTGTGAGATTGAGAGTAGGCTTGAACAACAAGGCTGTAAGCCTTCAGCAAATTGTAAGGGCCACGACTGTTGAATATCTGGCCATGAAGGAAGTTTGTAAGTATTTGTTTATATGATAAGTGTGGTTTTTTAAAATTGGGTGTTGATTTCTGAAATGGTTTTAGTGATGCGCACTTGTATGGGTTGTGTTTATAAATCAAAAGCGTTGAATGATATACAATGATGATGATATTCTGTTTATGGTGAATGCTCTTATATAAGCATGTTGGAATGGAAAACTGTTGTATAATTGGATTTATAAAGTTCAGTGAATCGATGTTCAATTTTACACTTGGCTCTTTGATGATATAATATCACAACACAAATAAATCGGTGTCCCATAAGCAACATTTAAAATATTGGTTGAATAACACATTGGAAGTGCAGCTATTGTTGAAATCGAATCTGGTAAGTTTGCATTGGTGTTTAAAATGGGTAATGCCGTAGTGTTACAGCAGTGAAGGCGTAATTAAAGTTCAGCTTTGAATTTTTTGTTTGGAGGGTCGATTACTTGCAGACTATATGGCATTATAGTTGACTGAAATAGATCACTGTTGGTTGATATATTGAACATTGTGGAAGGCGTTGGTACATCGACTTGGAGAGTCGATTTTATAGAAGGCACAATTGTTTAATAAACATTAAGTTGAACTGTTTGAAATCGTGTTGAAGTTGCAGGTTCAGAGATTTAAGAAATTGGGTTCAATAGCAATTGAATCATGAAAGGCGTTGTTGATTAAATAACATAACACGTTGAATGCAGTTGAAGGTGTGATAAATTGTTGCTGTGGAAAGATTGATGTGTATTAAGATCGATTAAGCCTTTGCTGTAGAGTTAAATTGGTGTTTGCTGTAGGATTAATAAATCATTGCCATTAATAATGATTGTGTTCAATGCGTTCACACATTGTTTGGTTGTGTGATGAGAATTGGATAACATGTCAAAAGCGCAATGCAGAAGCAATGGAACGGTTTTCTGGACGTTGAAGAGAGTATCAGCTCATTTGCAATTGATCATCAGAGTTCTGCTGGAGAGCAAACAGCGTTTTAATAATCCATAATTGACATGCCAGAAGGTGTGATCCAGAATTGATAAAAGTTTGATGAATTAAATCTGAATTGACAGCGTGGACAGAAATGATGAAAACGTAGTTTGCCAGAGTATTTGTAAGGGTAAATGCAATTCCTGTGGACGATGATTTGCTGAAGAAAACAGAGTTGCAAGTAAAAAAAGAACAGAACGAAGAAACCGGATGCAGGGCTGCAGCAATTGTATGAAGTTGAACGCCTTAACTGTGCTGTTTAATTTGAACGTTGTTTAACAGAAATCGAAGGTGCAGATCATGAAGAAACAGTTAAATCTCGACTTAAGTGCAGGTAGAGTCAATGGGTGAATTGCAGAAGCGTTGTTGAGGTAATCACTTTTATAGCATATCGAGATTAATTATTGATCCCTTGCGCTATGTTGTGATATGTTAAAAAGTGCAGATATAAAAAATATTTGCAATGGTCAGAGTTTTATATTGGAATCTGAATTTGTATTGAGTTGAATTCATATGTGGTCAAGTGGAGATTTTAAGCATGGTTACATTGACCTTTTTGAATTTTAAGTATAGCCATATGTGAATGGGAATTGGGTGATAATAAATGAATGTGATTGAGAAATTTTAAATCCTATGTTGTGAAAAGCTTCCGCATGCAAATAATTAATTTGTGAAATTGCCAGCTATTGAAACTTGGGTTTAAGTCCTTTGAAAAGGTGATTGTTAAAGTATGGTTTCACACCATTGTAAGAAGAGGTATAGAATATGGATTGTGGAATAATGATTTGAATAGTGAGTTGTTAAACAATTTGATATCTATGGAATGGTTGTGATGGAAAGTTGTGAAAATGCCAGGGATTGGTGTTTTGATTTGGGCAAAAGCTGAGCAGCATATTTGATATGTATTGGTTATGAAGATCCTGGTTATTGCAGGCTTGGCCTGTGTCAGGTATGGATTTGAGACAAGGGAAAGCTTGGCCCTATGATCCAAGGGGAAACATATCTAATAGAAGGAGGAGGAACAAATCAACCCCATATATGCATGAAATGAGGCCTTTCATAGAATGGCGAGCTAATCTTGAAAATTGGGATTTGCTTTCACAGATGGAGACCGATTCATCTACGACAGGGGAAAAAACAGATGTCGCTTCAACAAGAGAAGCTGGTAAAGAACAAATGAAGGAGGCAAGTGTATCAGGAGTGCGTTCTCCCCCCTTCAAAAGGAAAAAAATAGGGACCAGTGAAGCAAAATTTATAGAGGAGGAAAAGTTTCTCGAAGAGTAAATACCATATGGGAAACCCGACAAGGGCAAAATGGGAATCAAGGTGCTTCGGGATAGTACTACCTCTTATGATTTCTCATAATTCTCACAAGCCGTCACAGCCGGCAGTTCTTAGGTTGCAACCGAAAGTAGGTTGAAGGCTAGAGCAATCAGAGAGAAGTACTGGGCTAAGATGGAAGCGTATGTTGACAAATACCACACCAGATTTTCAGCCGCAATGAATCTGGAAACTGAACATTTAGTAATGGCCATGGCTGAGGCCATTCTGGACCCAGAAGCTGGTACTACCAGCTATAGGGCATTATAGGTTGCAATCAACATGTCACAAGTGTCGAAAATTGATAAATGAAACTTATTTCAGGTCTTCGGTGATATGCTTAAGGATGAAGTGATGCAGATTTCAATCACTCTGAGAAAGTTGCAGAGCAAGCATGTCCAAGTGGTGGAGAATTTCAGAAAGGAAAAGGTCAATTCTTGTGCCCTCATGAATGATATACGCTCTCTCCAAGATGTGATTAAGGAAAAGAAAAAGGTGAAGCCAACCCCCAGGGTCATCTTATTGAGGATTTACAGAAGCAAGTCGCAACCTCGAAAATTAAAATTAATATACTGGGCTCTCATCATGTGCAAATAGCCGAGCTAGCCCAGGCTGAAAAAGACAAAGAAAACTTGGATGATTCTCTTGAAAAAGAGAAGGAGGAAAAATAAAAGATCGCAGGAGAGATGGCTGCTCTTCAAGACATAATGAATGCATTATAGACAACTTCGGACACACATACATGTTCACCACCTGCCCTACCAGAGACTAGTTCACTGTCTGAACAACTGACCACTACATTGGCTACAACTGGAACACTAGAGAAATAGGTTTTGACAGTGCGAGAAAGGATCAGTGAGCTGGAGGCCCTCCTTGCTGAGAATGTCAGAAAGATTAGTTCAATTTAGAAAGAGATTGAGGAGGGGAAGCAAGAGAAGGCATGGTATGAAAAGACCATCAATGATCTCAATAGCTGTATGAAAGGAAATGTCACCCTCCTGGAAGCCAAGTGACTGATCTGGGCTCACATCATTGCAGAAGTTGGAAGGCGCTGGCCGTTCTTAAATGTTTTCGAGGAAATGAAGTCAACCATGCCCCTTCTCAGAAGAGAGCTCCATGAGGGCAGCACTGAGACTCCCAGCAAAGTCCAAAATGAAAAAAAGGTATGTCTCCTTCCTAAAAGAGCTAAAGCCAGAAGGTGTGGTGAAACATGGTATAAATATCATGTTCATGGAAGCTTCAGAACGCTAGAAAACGGTAGAAAAAGAATCAGCTAGGAAGTTGGACGTGGACGCTTTGGAGAAATTTGTGACCAACTTAGAACAGTTCGATGTGGACTGGGCCGAAATTACACTCGCAGGGCTCCCATCATGCTGGGACCCCGCTCGTGCTGTCCTGCAACCATTACTAGCATATGAGGTCGTTCTGAAAGGGGAAATGAATCAAACAGACATCCCCTCTGAGAAATCTGCAAGGCTTAAACCAGAAACCATAGTCTTGGTCCTTGGAAAATAATTCACGCTCTTGCACCATGTAAAGCATAGAATTCCTGTCGAGGTGAACTATGATGAACTCACAAAGGCTTACATCAGAACAGAAGGTTTCATATCAATGCATGAACCTACAGAAGCCAGTTGGCAGAGATGCATCAAGTATGCCAGCCTGTTAGCCAGCTCCTCAGCAAACGTTCCATCACCTACTTCAGCAACGACCTCAACTCCTTCACACCAGTGGAAATGTTTAACTCATGATTTGGCCTTAATGGCCTGTTAGTTTTACTTTTACTTTTACTTTCAAATTCCGAGTGGAATTCAGATTCCACTCTTGCATTTACTTTTTGTTAAGAGCATTTTTAATGTTTGGTTTTGAAACGGCCATGAGCCTAATTGTAAATGATGAGAAGTGTTCTCCCTCATCATAAATTTTGTTATTTTGATAAGGACCTGAAACTTCTTACAAGCACGCGAGGAATATATTTTCCCAAAATATCTTCCCGTGTATGTGATTGTAAATTATATATAAGCAGCAAACTGAGATAGAAAAAAGGTTCTAGATTTTTCAGAAGAATAGGCTGAGAAAGAATTCTGTATGCACTTTGTTGAAATTTTAATATAAAGTTGAAGAGCCCATTGGGTCTCAGTGATGAGGAGTTTCATCTTTATTGGGGATTCTAGCCTTAATACTTTACAGTCTGTAACTCTCCCTTATGTGTTATAGCTTAAATTTTCATTTCGTTTACATCCATTTTTCTTATATCTTGTTCTGGAATGCGAGTGGCTCACTTGTCTTGGTATGAATTTATCGTTGTTGATACTCATGCTAAAACTATCTAGAACTTCAAATATGGCTCAGGCATGATATGTTGTTTCATATTTCACTTCAAACATACTTCTTCTAATATTTTCCGTGATGAAATGTTATCTTTAAAGTTATTTTCATGTATGGATTCTTGTTACTATCAGCCCAATACATGTTGATATTTGTTTCTAGATCTCATCTCGGTAATAGCTAGTATTCTCTCTATATTTCATACACAGTAATCACCCTCTGATTATCCACCTCTGTGAAGTACTTTAGAATCCATCCCTCATTACAAAAAGCTGTCTTTGAATTGTCTGATACATTTTTATTAGAAATTCATACTTTGCCTCTGCAATATTGCTTTCTTTGTGCTGAAGTTTTGACGATTTTGGTTCCATCTCAATTAAACCTTCATGTTTACACATGATAGCATGAGAGCCTTTTTCTGAATAACTTTTCCATGTTATACCATACACTCCTTGCTATATATGATATCCTAGGCAATGATCTTTCATAACTCAAGGCTGTCTCTAGGAATGATAACATATTTTTGGAGTCGTTGCTGGGGATACGAAGTTGAGAAAATATAAATCCCTGGGCCTCGAAAAAATCTCTATTCACTCTTAAAAAAGGTGAGCAAAAAGTGTTGCGAGTTGTAGATTCCTCACCTTGGAGACTCCATAGTCAATTATCAAATAAACTTACTTGTAGTCCTGGCTCCTCGAAAGCCACATCTGAGGTCAGATACATCTTAGCCAAAGACACCTTCAGTGTCTGACCCAGAGAATATCTTACATAGGAGGGGTTGGAGGGAAAGACAATCAGTTCACACAGAGATCCCTGAATTCTCTTTAGAAGAATTTCTATCCTCCTCCTCTCAAGTAGCCCAAGTGCAAGGTCCCGACTCCACTGTGGGAAATACCGATTACTTCTCAGATAATCCTCCTTTGGGAAACATATGAGTCAAATATGAAGCTAAATTAGTAGATACTACCCACTACACTCTTCATCCCACTCCTAAGGCTAAAGAGTTCAAATAAGTCACTGAATTATCTGCTATTAATAGTCCGTCTTTTCCATCAGCACCTCAAGCCTTTGTCCAATTCATTCCCATTGTCATTCACACTTCGCTTCCACCTCCTCCTCTTATGCATCAAATTATTGCACTACCTCCACCACCCCCGATGGCCAATGTTCTAGGTTTCTTGCTAAAAAAATATGCCCCCTAGCATTACCTCAAGGCTTGAATGATATGCCTCAAGACTATCTGGAAATCTTACCCCATTTCAATGGGGAAAATGAGATTGAAGTCCAAAAGCATCTTGAAGTCTTCTGCTCTTTTGCAGAGAACTTTAATGTGTAACATCTAGATTTAGTCTTAAGACTGTTCGTTCAATATCTTGATGGAGAAGACAGGAAATGGTTTAATACATTGGGAAACTACTCCATCACTACTTGGGAAGAGATTGAAAATTCTTTTCTCAGAAAATGGGGGGAAAAGAAAAATCGTGGTTACTGCCTCACTGAATTTAATGCAATCAGGAAAAAACACAACGAGGGAGTACCAAAGTTCATTAAGAGGTTCAACAAGCTCTACTCAAGCCTTCCAGCCGAAATGAAACCTCATCAGACTGTAGCCAAGGTGGTGTTTGTGCCAGCCTTTGATTCTGAATTTGGTTTCTCTCTAAGAGAAAGGAAGCTTGCTTCACTAGACGATGCTCAATCGGATGCGCTAGAATTGGTGGCTAATTTTGCTTCAACAGGGAAATCAAAGGGAAAATCAGATCAAGATGCTAGAAGAAGGAGAAAAGAAGAGGTATCTACTTCTGGCCAAGACAGAGAGTCGGCTAAGAACAAAATTGAAGAAATGAATAAAATGATTAAGAATTTTTCAAGTAAGCTGGTCAAACATGAACTCGAAGCGAAGAATTCATCCTCTAAGACTTTCCAGAATGCTCCAAACAGAGATTAAATTCCTCAGTATAGAAAACCACCCCTGAAGATACTGCAAAGGGAACGGAAAGAATAGCAAGATCAGGTACCACACCCGCTGTACCTAGAAGGTTAGGTAGATGGTCCTACTGAAGACAAGCTTATGAGCAAGATGATCCATATATTGCTTATTTGAATAGTGATGAAGTAGAATGTCCCTTGCAAGAAAGTGATGGAATGAAGATTCCATTACAAGTAGAAGAAAAGGCTAAAGGCACCGAAGATCCAGAGATCGATGATTATTGCAAGCAGTTCGTTGATTTCATGCAAGCACAATTCAATAGAAGATATGACCTCAGATCTTCTAGGAAAAGAACTCGCACTCAAGATTATGAAGAAGAGGTGCCCAAAAAGGAAGCATTTTCTCAAAAGGAGACAATAGTGAAAAAGGTCACAGATAAAGGTAAGAGACCACTAAATGAATCTTTGCAGTCTAGTGATCAGATTCCTTCCTCTTCAAAAGTAGGCACTCATCCTAATACTAAGTCTGTGTTGAAAGAAGTCAAACCTTTAGTTGAAAATAAAGATTCAAAGGAGAATATAACAGAAATTCCTCTTCTGTCTTTAGTTTACAAAAGGAGCTTGAGAAAGGCAAAATCCCAGTTCCCTTGATTGAACTGTTGAAGCGGCCCACATATCAATCTCAGGTCACCTCTTTTATGCTTCCTCCTGTTGTATGGATTAATCCATCTTGCGGACAAGACCGATCTCCGTAGTAATAAAAGTATCTAGCAACAAACAGCCAAACATGCTAATCTTTCTCTAAGCATGTAAGGTTTAAAAAAAGCTCTATAGAGGTGTAAAAGACTTACCATTTGTCCAGTGCTTATTTGAAGTCGTTGTTGTCCCTCGCGCGCTTGAAGGAGTTTTCCTCATAAACCTACAGTCAGAAACAAGCAAAGTATTACATAGCACATGTATAGAAATCATCATAAACCATGCTTATCATAGTGATCAAGGAATCTATGAAATAAAACATTGATTGAAAGCTTATTGAGAAAAATGAGTATATTTGTATTAATTTCAAAAGAAGAAAATCCTTACAACCTGAGCCTTGATTTTGCACAGGGCTTTCCGGGGTCCGAAGCAGGAGTCTCCTTTACTTTGATAAGCTCTGCACTCCTCCAACTAAGACAAATAGAGGTATGTAATCTCTCCTCACAAAAGTCTTAGTTAACTGAGTCTAAATATCAACAACACTTAACTTCAAATATTCTAAAAGCTTGAACTCCCTTTGAGGCTACCCAATGCCTCTTTTTATAGTGGAAAAGAGGAGGTTTTCTATTCCAAGTATGAAGGGATAGAATCCTCCTTCAAAGGGATAAGCTCCTCACATCAAGGGGTTAGCTCCATAAGGTAAGGGATTCATGCACCTCACAAGAGCGGTTCTGCCATCGCAAGATCCATTCTAGAAGCTTCCAGAATTTACTTTAATTGAGATTTTTGGGATTTACTTGCAACTTTTTAATCTTACAGGGGTCCGCACCTATAACAAAGATAAAGTGCATTCAAGAACGCAAGAAAGCTGAACATTGGGTGCGGGACCGCAGGCAAGATAGCCAAAAAGTGCGACACCAAAGTTTAGGAGACTTTTTAGGAATTTTTCTGATTTTCAAGGCTTGACATGAGGAACTGATATGTTAGAATTGCAAAAGGGAGAAGTATGAGTAATAATGAGCTCATACACATAGCAGAATGTCAGGATGACAATTTTTAGTGTAACAGATTGCCCGCTAAAGTGCAAATTATGGAATAGATGAAACTGAAGTCTGTCATATATGAAGAGTGTAGTACTTTATCATTTAAAGGATCATCCTGTGGACACCCTAGTCAGCACTTGTAAAAACATTCAATGCAAAATATATATGTATACATATCATCACTGAGGTAGGCATTCCCATACTCAGATTAAACTAACTAAAAACTGATTCAATTGTTCTGATACAGGAATGATTTTGAGTACATCACAGTATGGACATATGTGAACACAGTATGGGTGCATCCATTTGTTTATAAATATTCCACCATATAAATGATAACAAAATTCCTCACAGCTTGGATGGTAGAAACTAGATCCAAGGTCTTGATTTCTGCATCTCGAACTAGTACGATTCTATCCATGTGAATGAATGTGTCGGAGTCGAACCTGGTAGAAACCACTTGATTATCAGTCAATGATGTAAACTGTTAACAAGTGTGAGAGTAACCACCAGTAATGTCAATGGCTCTCAAATTACCCAGTACAATTCATGAAATGTGAATGAATGAGCTGAAGTCGAACATCTCACGGAATCATTCGATCAAAGGTCGATGATGTAACCCGTCGTCGAAAGCGAGAAACCTGCCATTAAGGAATGTAGATTTCAATGTACTAATGATTTCTAGATCAACTTCCTAGATAATGAGTTGTCGTCGATAGAAAGCGATCCGTCGTAGGCAAGCCCACAACACGAAATCATAGATCAAGTTTTGAAAATATATTGGCAAGGAATGACTCAAGGATGGTCAAAATGGATGACAAATATTTTACAGATGCATGGTTTACTTGAACTGTCCTCTTGAACGCATAACGACACTGCAGATGGCATGGTGAAAATTGACCCAAAGCTAATACCCAGAAACTGAATGAAAACTTTTAATGAGGTTTGATTAACTGTTAGGCAAAGGATTTCCCAACCCAGGTGAATGAAAGTGTCGTGTTCAAGAGTGGTTGACTAAATTTTCGAGGAATCAAAATGTAACAAACATGCCCATTTTCCTCTCTTTTCCCCCACCATTTCTGGCAAGTACCTCTTTATTTTTGACAATCTTGAGGAGGATAACATTTGCTTGTTTATAATTTCATCCTTCGGATGAGTCCAACTTAGTTTAAGATTCGAACCCTAAGAAGGAGTGGTCCGTTCCTGTTTGAAATTGAACAAGTCCTTTACTATTAAATTTTAACGAGTCCAGTATAGGAGAAACTCGGTGTTTTTCAATTTTAGGGAGTCTGAAGAAAAACTTAAGAAAACTCCATGGGTGTCATTTTTCGTAAATTTAGTCTCTCAGGCCCGAAAAAGGATAAAATAATGCGGGAGAGAACTCTATTGATCGTAATTAGTCAACGTATACCTTTTTTGTAAATAGTCCATTTCAGTCCGTAAAAGGGGTAAACTTATACTGAAGGGACGATTATTCATTTACTTTAACGAGTTTGAACAATCAAGTACTCGGCAATCTTTTCATGTTTAGAGAGTCTGAAAAGGGCTTAAAAGAGGACTCCAATGTTTTGCTTTTTCGTGAATTTTTGAAAGAGTCGGAAAAAGTGAAAAAAGTATGCTCTTTGTTGAAAAATGATTAAATCTCCTAAAAAATCCAATTTCTGCACAAAAACTTGAAACATTACACATACCTGTTTAATATGAGTAAAAATGCTTCAAAAAATACCCTTTTTAAAGTGAAAAATAAATAAATTATAAATTCATCTATTCAAAAAAACTTATAAAAAGGACTTTTTCAACTTCATTTTTACTGTTCAAGTTCAGAGTGAAAAGTAGAAGCTTTTGGGTAAAAAAGTTCCTGTAGAGATTCTGGAAAATCCGTCCGTTGAAATCGAGAATCGTCAGTCCCAGGTAATCCACGACCTCTTAATCTTGCATTTCATCCATTTACAATTATTTTTAGGCTTTAGACTTTATTTTTAAGGGAGAAAAAGAGTTTAAAAAACAGCCCACGGGGGTCCGTAGGCAAAACACATGGAACCTGCGGACCCCGACCTTTTTCGTCATAGAAAAAAGTTGTGGGTCCGCACTTTTTCCACAGAGCATGTGCGTTCCTACGCACTGTGTAAAAAGGCAAAGTGCGGTCCCCATGCATTTAAATTTCAAAATTAAATTTCTCATTTCCAGCCCAAAAATTTTCAAATTAGATTGTTCTAATCTATCTTTTTATGTATTGTAGGATTAACAAGATGTTGATTTCGAGAGAACGTGAACACGAGGATGTGGATGACGCCGCAATGCTCCATATGCCCACAATGCAAGCATTAAGAGCGTGCGGTTTATATAAATTCTAGGCCATCCAAGGCATGAGAGCACAGGTAGAGCTCCTGACATGGCTGGTAAACAGGTGGAACGTGCAAGACCAGTGTTTCATTATTGGCGGCCACCAGCTCGAAATCGAGCTGGAGGACATTTATTTTCTGACTGGTTTGTCCAAGAGGGGTGGACAACTCTCCTTGTTTGGGACTAGGCCAGGTGGCCAGACTATCGCTAGTCTTCAACAAGAATTTTGTAATGATGAAGCAGACCCGAGGGACAAACGGATTGATATAAAAACTATCATCCATCCCGAGTTGAAATTTATTGCATTTACTGTTACCAGGCTATGCGGGAGTGCAACATTACATGTAGCTACTGGTTCTCAAATGCGCATTGCTGTGGACTGTTTTCGCGCTACCATTTTCAACTGGTGTGACGCTGTGTTGGCTAATATAAAAGGCCAACTAACTAGAGAGAAAAATGGGAAACTGAATAACTTTGGATATGGATCCATCGTCGTCTCCTTTGCTCTAGAGAGGATTCCTATGCTAGCTCCACAGAGTATCCCTGTTGATGCCGGTCGACTTAGAGAACCTAGGATGGTTCGTTGGTCCGCACTGATGGCCCGTCACGGTATTGAGGGCGCTGAGATTGTTCGATTTCCTTCTTCATATTTTCGTTGGCTAGATCGCCAAATTTTTTTCATAGAGGACTTTCCATACGCCGGCATAGATTTCTGCGACGACCGAGAGATGACTCTCCCGGCAGGGGAACAGTGGGATGACTCAGGTAAAAATATTTCTTCAATAGTTTCTAATTTCTAAATTTTTTTTTTTTTTTAAATCGTCTTGAAAATTAATAACCAAATTTTTTTTGAATACAGATGTGGGCCCATGGTGGCCAACCCATCTCCAACATTATGAAAGAAGACAACCAGTTGCAGCCGCACTAGCTCCAGCAGGCCAATCAGCAGAAATCCTGACTGATCTAGAGCATCATATAGAGCGTTTGACTCTAGATATTCCAGAGACAGACATAGATGACATTCCACTCAGATTGCAGAGATACGTGATTGGTGTTCCAGGACCTTTTAGGAGGTTTCTGTGCAGGGTGGCTCGGGCAGTGGTTTCTTATCGTGATCACCGTCAGTGATGGGATGATCGTGTTGTAGACTCATATTTTTGACATTTTATGTTACCATTTCACCGATCATAAGGTGTTTCCAACCTATGATCGAAGACGATGTATATTTTTTAAAACACTTCTATCCTATGATATATCACTATTTACCGGCTATCTGTATACATGTTATGAATGTTATTTGTTTTACTATTTTGATCACTGCAAATGTCGATTTATCATACTAGAAGCAACTGTGTTTGCTAATGTATTTAAATGTCTTGGAATATTTTGATATTCAACGTAATCAAATTCACATTCCAAGAGATGAACTCTTAAAAATAACCGTAACAACACTGGATTTCTAATGGCATAAACCCTGTTAAGCTGTAATACAACAACTTCAGAATCCAACCTCACAATCAAACTCTAAATCCAAAATGATATGGACTCAGATAATAACTCAATCATTGCACTATACTTGGCAATGTTACTCATTGTTTGACCAAGGCTTACCCCATGCATGGAAATTAACTCGTCAGAGGGTGAATAGATAACCCAAGCTGCAGAAGAAATGTTCCGTGTACTACGACAGGCACCATCAGCAAAACCAATGTAGGTTTGAAGAGACGTCGACATCTGCAAGAGTAAAACTCAGATAAGCAGGAATAGTGATAAAAACACACTTCTAAACTAGGCACACCTTTCTAATCTAAGACACACCAACAGTAAAGAAATCTAACCTAAAAAATAAAAGATATCCACACCAGGTTTAAGCATAATATCGCTTCAGATATAAACCATTTCTGGGCTTATCTAAAGGGATACCATCAAAATCTATTAGCTCATAGGCCCCTTTTGCTAGCTTTTGCTTAACAATGAAAGGACCATGCCACATGGGCATGAATTTCCCAGCTCCTAGCTTATCATTGGCTTGATCATAAACTAAGACTAGGCCTCCTTCTGAAAAATTTCGAGGGGTAACACTTCTATCATACTGAGATTTTACTCTCTTGACAGGAGCCTCGTTTGCTATTGTAGCGTTTCTTCGATTTTCATCCAATTGAGCCAAGTACAAAAAAAGTTTCTCCTCTTCAGACGTAACTGGGAGTAACTCTATGGCTAATTTCAAATATGGAATTTTGCATTCAATCGGCAACAGAGCTTACAAACCGTAAACGAGTTGGAAGGGAGTGAAACCAGTTGATGTTTTGACTGAGGTTCGATATGCCCAGAGTGCTGAAAATAACATGGAATTCCAATTCGTCTTGTGAATACCAATAATTCATCTGATCATGGTGACTAAAACTTTATATATGGCTTCGACTAGACCATTGGCTTGTGGATAATATAGAGTGGAAATATCGTGGCATAGGCCAAGCTGTTCTGTCAGTTCAGTCATCATGACATTCCGAAAATGGCTTCCATGATCAGTAATAATGGCTTGAGGAACACCGAACCTAGAAATTATGTGATTAAATACGAAATTTGCAGCAGTCTTGCTGTCAGCTGAAAATGTAGGCATCGCCTCGGCCCACTTAGTAAAATAATCTACTTCTAAGATAATATATGCATGCCCCCCGACTGAGTGAGGGTTACATGTAATAAAATCGATACCCCATTTTGTGAATGGACCAACAACAATTATGGGATGAAGAGGAGCGGGTGGCGCGGGCATCTTACGATCAAAAAGTTGACAATTGTGGCATTTTCGGACTGCATAAATACAATCTTTGAATAACGATGGCCAGAAATAACCGGCGCGCAATATCTTTTGGGTTGTGGCATACCCCGACATATGACTGCCACATGCTCCAGAATGGCAGTCATTTAAAACCTTTTCAACTTCTTCATGAACAAGACAACATCGGAAAACACAATCTGCTCCATGAAGATAAAGTGTATCACCAATAATATTATACTGTTGGGATTGGAAACGTATTTTTCGTCGCTGAGATCACGAGATTTCAGGCTGAAAAGATTGGGTTTGGAGATAAACGATAATATTTCCATACCATGGATCAAGAGTACTGATAAGAAACAGAGATTCATCCGCAATGGGCTGCTCTGCCATAGTTTCAGTATTAGTAGAGGGGAAATCACACATCAGTTCCGAAAAGACCAAGGATTTCTTCGCCTTGGATTTCTCAAACTCCAAGTCAAATTCGTGCAGGATGACTATCCATTTGGAATACTTGGCCCCTAGCAATTGTTTGGTCAAAATGTACATCATAGGGTTGCAATCAGAAATTACCATAGTTTTGCATAACAATATGTAATGTCTAAATCGTTGGACAACTTGAACAGTTGCCAAAGCCAATTTCTCCACATGCGTATACTTAATCTCAGTCGGATGCAGATTTTGACTAAGATAGTAAATCACATGTTCAGTATGAGATTCGTCTTCCTGAACTAAAACCATCCAAATAGTGGAACGAGAAGCAGCGAGGTACAAAATGTAATCCTGGTTGTAGTTGGGAGGATGCAATAACAGTGCATGGGTTAATGCGTGTTTAAGTGCATCGAAAGACCGATTAGTGATCTCATCCCAAAAGAATGGAATGTTCTGTTTTAGCAACTGGGTAGAACCTTTTGAAAGCTCGGTGTAGTTGGGAATAAATCGATGTAAAAAGTTTGATTTCCCCTGCAAACTTTGGAGTTGGCGTAAAGTCGAAGGAGGAGGTAATTTGACAATAGCTTCGACCTTCGACGGATCGACGCAAATACCTGATTTCGAGACAACAAATCCTAGTAAACGACCCGACTCTACACAAAAAACACATTTGTGTGGATTCAGCCGAATTCGATAATGCCGACATCTCATAAAGATAGCACGTAAATGTGTGAGATGATCAGCCCTATGTGATGAATGAGAAGGTAAATCATTGAGATACGGTTGCACAATGTGCTTAAGGTCATGAAACACATAAGACATTTCCCTTTGAAAAGTTGCTCCAACGTTCTTCAATCCAAAGGGTAGTTTGCAGTAAACAAATGTCCCCCAGGGACAAATAAAAGCTGTTTTTGGCTGGTCAACAGGGAGTATGATTATTTGATTATACCCTGAAAAGCCGTCCATAAAGGAAAACATTTCACTGCCGGCACAATCATCAATTATTTGATCAATATAGGGAGTTGGATAATTTTCTTTAGGACAAGCTCGATTAATATCCCTATAATCGATACACACTCATATCGTTCCTTGTTTTTTAGTCACAGAAACAATATTAGATACCCAATATGTTAAAGGAATCGGATAAATGAAACCTGCATGAAGTAATTTCTCAACCTCTACTTTGATAGCAGCAGCTTTTCTAGGATGCATTTGACGTAGACATTGACGGATAGGTTTGGCATCTGGGTAAGTCTTGATTTCATGTACGACAATTAACGGATCAATTCCCGACATTTCTTCATAGGACCAGGCAAACACATCACAGAATTCTTGAAATAGGGCTTTATAAGTTTGAATTTCTTCTTCAGTACAAGCACCTATATGAATGTTTTCAATTATTCCAGGTTTTACTGAAATGCCAATTGGAATCGTTCGAGAAATATTTTCCAAATTTAATTTAGAATCAGGATTTTTCAATGGATTCTGTGGTTCCTTGACATATTCAGCAGTAAAGATTGAAGCTAAATCATCTTCAAAACGATCGAGTTCAGGTAAAAATGAAGATCGGTGATGTAGATCTTTCCATGGTAAATCGTCAACAGACAAGAACTCACGAATCTGCTCATCAGTATGAACAAGTTCAGGAAATGCCGTTGTAGCTGAACTAGATATAGAAAGTGATTCCTCTTGGATCCCATTCACTAGATCAATTTCAGTTGAAGAGGGGTTGGAAAATGAATGTACAGCCTGATATGCAAGTTCAAATGGACTCAAAGGCATCATGCCATCAATTGAATCTAACTCGGGTTCAGAAGGTACGATCCAAGGATCATCAAACATAACAGAGTCTGACGAAATCATATGAATAGTTGCAACAGAAGGTGATACATTAGGAGGAGGAATGGAAAAAGTTCCTAGCAAACCATAATATTTAATCAAACCTACTCTAACATCCTTGTACGGGATAGTCTCTTTACCAACATGCTGGATTGTTTATGTAGAGGCTGGGTCGGAAGAAAGATAAGTTAATTGATCTATTGTAACGATCCTTCCTTGATATGGAAATTTTATGAGTCGAAATACCGAAGAGACAACAGCAGTCCTGGCATAAGACCAACTACGACCCAGAAGAAGGTTGTAATCAAGAGGGGCATCAACCACTTCCACATCTAGATTTACAATTTTACCTTCAACCCCTATGGGTAAATCCTGAAAAATACCAAAAGGGTGGAAACCTCGACCATCAAAAGCCCTAAGAATCGTCGGAGATTGGTTAAGTGTAGGAGAACCAAGTGATTTCCAACACTGAATCGACATAATACACGTTGAAGCTCCCTCATCAATCACAGTCCGATAGATCGGTCTGTTTTTTACTAACACTGGTATCTGGAAAGCCATCTGATGAGGCAGACGAGGTGTACTATTTTTTAATTCGAATATTATAAGATTAGAATCCTGAATATCGACAGCTCCTATAGCAGACAAAAGAAATTTATGCTGTGTTGGGCATGATTGCAGCACTTCCAAATCCGACATTGCTGAAGGAGAAATAGCTAAGTCTTCAACAATGTTGCAATTCTGAGCAACTCTCGCATGTGGATTGAAAGATGATTTACGAAGAACACCTTTAGCAGGCGGTTTGATTATTAAGTCTGGATTTGGTTTCTCAATCTGTAGCGGACCAGAAACAGGAGGAGGTGTAGTTGATGTATTTACATTAGAATATTCTGCTTCTTTACCATCAACATGATTCTTAGTACCATAATCTTGCGACCGCGTCACAATCCTTACATGAGACATCATCAAAATTGGTTCTTCTAAAGCAGTCGAGGTAGAACCAACCATCTTACTATCTTGAGTCGGAAAGGGATCCTTCAAGACAACAGGTTGTGAAACTTTGATGAATTTTGCAACCTCAGCCCGATGTGGGCATTCCTTAGTAAAATGATCTTCGTCACAAATGTAACAAGGATAACATGGTTTACGTTTTTCGTCATTGGATTCATTTTTATTAGTTTTTTCTTTTGAATTCTTTTTCTTTTTATTCTTCCCTTTATTTTTACTACCGAATTTAGATTTAGCTGTAGATGTTTCCACAACATGAATATCGACAGAAACTTCGAGGGAAGATTCTCCTTTCGGGGAATTAGGTAAAGTTATAATTGGATAAGAATTCTTTGAAGATTTCTTCTTACTTTTAGTATTGACCATACCAATCATACCGTCAGCGGCATGATACCGTGAAGGAGCAGCAGCTATTTGACCTTGTTTTGGAAGGTCTGGGATTTTTTCTTGTAAAGTACCCGACTGCGTGTAAACGAGGTCAAGGTACTAAGCTTGAGCAATTACTTGCTCTTCAGTAACAACACCAGCCTTAGCTACATCTTCAGTAATCTTGGGTAACAATGATTTAACAGACCATTCTGCCAAAATTTGTTCGGGAATATAAACTTTCACCAAACGTCTCCTACGTTGCCATTCATGAATATGATCAGAAATATACGTAGACGTGGATTGTTTCAGCGAAGTTAATAATTCTGTGCCATTGTCGTATCTGACTGGCAACTGAAAATGAGTCAAGAAGGCAGTTGCTAACTGACTGAAGTTATGAAACGAGCCTCGTGGTAACCCAATGTACCATTTGGCTGCAAGACCAATAAGATTTCTTTGGAAAATACATAAGCGAATCGAATCATCAATGATTGAATTAGATGCACACCAAAGGTGATAATTCATGACGTGATTTGATGAATCCTCTCCTGACTTACCTTCAAATTTCAGTATATCACTGGGAAACTTATGCGGCATTGGCGACCAATACGGATAATAAAAAAATGGATCATTCGTAAGGCGCGTCAAATCAGGTAAATCCAAAGTTGCAATAAATGGTAATTGACGGTTAGGGTCGCGAAAAACTTGAGTAGCCAAAGAAGTTCCAAGAGGCGGATATCCAAGATAACTTGGAATTGGATTTGCATTAGGAATTGTATAACCTCCTGGAAAACCAGGATTAGCCGGACCAAACTGGGGTTGTTGAGGCTGTTGATAAGTATAGCCAGGGTAAGGTTGATACTGATAGTTTGGATTTTGTGTATAGGGACTGAATTGTGGCTGTCCCTGGTACGATTGATACATGAATTGTGGTTGACTTGTGACAGCTGTACTTGTACCGGCTTGTCCCGTAGGCATCTGAACCGAAGTATGAACGGAAGATACTGACTGAGGTACAGAGACTTGAGGGATTTCCACGGATGTAGGGATAGACAAACTCGGGGTTACCGATACTCCAGAAACCGGTGTTACAGGTTGAACAGACGTAGCAACTGTTGCAGCAGTTTGAGGCAGAGTCTTAGGTGAACTAGGACCAGCCTGCTGAACAGGACCAGGTGCAGGAGTTTGGATAGTAGGCTGGACAGGTTGCTGAGTTGGACCAGAAATTAAAGGTTGTCCAGGTTGATAAGGCAACTGCACATTAGGCTGCATAGGCTGTTGATATTGGGACGGATCCCACACCATATTCATTCCGAGATATTGTCCCGCAGAAGGTTGAATGTAAGGACCATTACCTGGTTGAACGTAGGGTTGATAAGTGAGTGGTACATTTCCGGCTCCTTGAATAGATGGCTGACCAGAAGGCTGTTGGAAACCTTGAATTGGGTACTGACCTTGAGGTTGATAACCCTGAGGCGCGTACTGAAGCTGGGGTTGATAAGGACCCTGAGGATCATATTGAGTTTGGGGTTGACCTTGGGGCATATACTGTCCTGAAGGTTGATACCCTTGAGGTGTGTACTGCCCTTGGGGTTGTCCCCCAAAATAATATGATTCCATAGATTGTCCTGGGAAAAATCTACCCTGAGGTTGTGCCCCAGGCGGTAACTGACTTCCTGAAGGTTTCCCTGTAAGCGGGAACTAACTACCTGAAGGTTGCCCCCCAGGTGGTAACTGACTACCTTGAGGTTTCCCCCCAGGTGGTAACTGACTACCTTGAGGTTGCCCCCCAGGCGGTAACTGACTACCTTGAGGTTGCCCCCCAGGCGGTAACAGAATTCCCTGTATTGGCCCTCCAGGTGGTAACTGACTGCCTTGAGGTTGAGGATTCAGAATTTTACCAGACATCATATAGATTTGTGCTGTGTTCGACGTTTCAGTTTTAGCACCATTAAAACCAGATGATAACACTTGTTCGATTGGTTAAGGAGCTGCTCCCGAGAAAGTACCAGACAAAGCCTGATATCCCGAAGGAACAGAAGGACCACCGTGTAAAAATGATTCCGGTGCCTGGGAAAACATGGATGACTCTCCGGCCATAATGGATGGCGAATAGTAACCTCTGGGTGTAGGATGAAATGGAACTCGAGGTGGAGAAAAAGAAAGACCCGGATTCTCTAAAATTTTTGTTAAAGATAGATACCAAGCACTAGTTCGAATAGGGCTGTAGAAAATAGATTCACGCTCCCTAAGATTTAAAGATTGAGGGTAGTCGGGAAGAGATATATCTTCATCTACATTAGTAAGTTCTTCAATGGAAATAAGACTAGCTGGAAGATCGTCAGTTATGATATTTCTTACCCTAGGTGAACCAAGATCGTTAAAAGTTGGTGAAAAAAATCCTGAGGATGTTTCCAAAACAGAAGGTTCAGTTTCAGGTTCAGAGATTTTAGGTTCGTCAGCCAGTTCACTGGAAGCAGGAATACTACCAGTAACTTTAGAAACTGAAATCGGTTCTTGAATGTATTCTATTGAAGGTATTTGATGATCAGGATGAATAACTATAGATGAACTTCCAATTTCTGTTGATCTAATCCTACCACTACTGGACGATACTAGAGCACGAAGCCCTTCAAGCTGACTCGATGAATATTCAGGGGGTTTCCCTTGTAGTCTCCAGGATTGTCTCGGCAATTCTGCCACGATTAAATATTAACTGATCACACACAAACAAAGAAAATTTCAATGAAAACACCTAAAGTCTCTAAAGAAACAAACAGCTGAATCATACGCTTAAAAATCTAAGAGTTCAAACCACACACAAACAGTAACTTTCCGTACTAAAAACACTAGTTGGTGATGAAATCCAACTTAGTAGAAATTTAACATAGAAAGGGCGGTTGGAATAGTTACCTCGACAACCTACTTAATGAAACAGACTGGCACAAGTTTCCTCACAAAACCATCTCATGTGAAGAGAACCCCCTAGAGAGTCCAAGTGAGTCTAGTCGATGTCTGCTCTAGGTACAGTGAGATCTTTCCTTCACCATCACCTTAGGAAATAATATTAAGATAATGGACACTAAGGTTACCAACAGTAACAAATATAACTGCGGGAACAGTCTACGATCCGATCCCACGCGCAAGGGCAGAGTAACAAGCTCAATCCCCTTGAAGGCTCCTCGACATGGTTAATCCGAGGTTTACCGACAAGTGACCCCAGGCTCCTCGATAATGGTTAATCCAAGGTTTACCATTTGTAATACGTGCAAAATCTTCTATCTTCCCCAATGAAATAGAATTGATTGTTTCAAAGGTTCGGACATGATCTCATGATTGACTTCTTTAAGAGAAGATTCCCAGATTATACAAATTACAATTGGATTTATATCCTACCGCAATATTTTTCTACTTGTTTGTTTTTACTACCTTGGAGAGTTAACTACTCTCTACTCCAAGATAATATCCTAAGCTATGTTGGTGATAAGAGCCCTAGAAAATAAAAAGATTGCTAGATGAATTTTAATTAAGCGTTACTTTTAAGAGCTGTTATTTAAGTCAATGGGTGCGGAAATGAAACTCTGATGGTGTGAAGACCCGATTTCCAAAAGACACTAAAAATGCACCTAAAAATGATAATCAAATTGTTTTCTTTCAATGAAATTCTAATTAAGGAAAAGTTAGAGAATGCAACTCTTTTAATAAACAATTCCTTTTTTAAACATAAAGAATACTTGAAAGAAAATATTTTTGTCTTTTCAAACAAATGATCAAAGCTCACAATAAAAATCCATTTACTTTCCAAAAACTTGAAGCTACAAAACAATTTTCCTTCAAAAGAAATCTATAAATTTTAAAAGCACTCAAAACTACAAACTAATTTCGAGATCTACAAAGTTTAATAGCACTCAAAACTACAAACTTTAATAATCTAAATGAATAAAAGCTCTAAGATTTTTTTGAAGAATGTTTTACTTAGTTGTTCAAAAAACTAAGGATATATTCGTCCAGAATAACAAACAGATCGAAAACACTCAATTATGTTTTTATAAAAAATGAAATTCAAAAACCAATAACAAAGTTCCTTTTCAAAGATTTGCAAAGAAACAGGTAACTCTATTTCTCAATAAAGGATGATTTCACAATCAGGTCAAATCCAGCAAAAAGACCAAAAATACCAAGGTAATCTGAGGTACTTCTCAGTGTCAAATAGCTACAAAGACGAAGTGAAATGCAATCCAAAATGCAAAGCTTCTAGAAAATCATCAAAACACCAATACTGCTGAGATTTATTAATAGAAAGCTTTTGACAGAAACAATCATCAATCTGGGCAGAAAACAAAAACTGAAAATAAAAATAAAAATGAACCTAAGAAAGGAACCTGAATTTTTTCAAAACTTTAACAGGGTCCACAGGCTCCAAGATATCACAGGTGTGGTCCCACACTGTTCACACAGGAAAAGAGCGAAAATGCCCGCACTGTGAAAACAAGGTAAAGTGTTGTCCCAGGAAAAACTAGAGAAAAACTTAAAGGATTTCAAAATTTTCAAAAATAGAGAAAACCTAAGCTGCCCAGGCAGATGTCAATCAATCAAAAACCAAGAAAACCGTTTCCTCAAATCAAAATAAAAGAGAACCAAAAACAACAAGTTCTTTCCCCAGTGGAGTCGCCAATTTGTTGTATGGATCAATCCGTCTTGCGGACAAGACCGATATCCCTAGTACTAAAATTATCTAGCAACAAATAGCCAAACATAATAATCTTTCTCTAAGCATGTAAGGTTTAGAAAAAGTTCTATAGAGGTGTAAAAGACTTACCGTTTGTCCAGTGCTTGTTTGAAGTCGTTGTTGTCCCTCGCGCGCTTGAAGGAGTTTACCTCATAAACCTGCAGTCACAAAAAAGCAAAGTATTACATAGCACCTGTATAGAAATCATCATAAACCATGCTTATCATAGTGATCATGGAATCTATGAAATAAACCATTGATTGAAATCTTATTGAGAAAAATGAGTATATTTGTATTAATTTCAAAAGAAGAAAATCCTTACAACCTAAGCCTTGATGTTGCACAGGACTTTCCAGGTACTGAAGCAGGAGTCTCCTTTACTTTGATAAGCTCTGCACTCCTCCAACTAAGACAAATAGAGGTATGTAATCTCTCCTCACAAAAGTCTTAGTTAACTGAGTCTAAATCTCAACAGCACTTAACTTCAAATATTCTAAAAGCTTGAACTCCCTTTGAGGCTACCCAATGCCTATTTTTATAGTGGAAAAGAGGAGGTTTTCTGTTCCAAGTATGAAGGGATAGAATCCTCCTTCAAAGGGATAAGCTC
Organism: Pinus albicaulis; assembly: GCA_034641835.2. Taxonomy (NCBI): domain Eukaryota; kingdom Viridiplantae; phylum Streptophyta; class Pinopsida; order Pinales; family Pinaceae; genus Pinus; species Pinus albicaulis. The sequence continues at coordinate 152,975,825 of CM076581.1, read as the reverse complement.
CTCACATCAAGGGGTTAGCTCCATAAGGTAAGGGATTCATGCACCTCACAAGAGCGGTTCTGCCACCACAAGATCCATTCTAGAAGCTTCCAGAATTTACTTTAATTGAGCCTTTTGGGATTTACTTGCACCTTTTTAATCTTATAGGGGTCCGCACCTATAACAAAGATAAAGTCCGTTCAGGAACGCAGGAAAGCTGAACATTGGGTGCAGGACCACAGGCAAGATAGCCAGAAAGTGCGACACCAAAGTTTAGTAGACTTTTTAGGAATTTTTATGATTCTCAAGGCTTGACATGAGGAACTGATATGTTAGACTTGCAAAAGGGAGAAGTATGAGTAATAATGAGCTCATACACATAGCAGAATGTCAGGATGACAATTTTTAGTGTAACACCTCCAGAAATAGCTCATATTCCAGACAGTCTGAACCTTCAAGAAGAAAGACCCATGGTTGTGTTTGGCCCCCATGTTGAAGAATTAGATGCCTCTACCCCTCCTTTTTATGTGTCATTAGTGATTCACGATCTGCTATTACATAACTGTATGTTAGATTTGGGAGCTTCCCATAATCTATCGCCCCTGTCAGTCATGGAGCAACTAGGATTGCAAATCACCCGTCCATACAAGGACCTCTATTCATTTGATTCTAAAAGGGTCAAGTGTCTAGGTATGATCAAGGACTTGGTGGTGAATTTGGCCCAAATCCCAGCCAAAAGTGTGGTGATGGATATAGTGGTGGCTGAAATCCCAGTTCGCTTCGGCATGCTATTGTCAAGGTCCTGGGGAGCCAAAATTGGTGGGCCAATCAAACTGGATATAACTTATGCTACTATTTCGGTGTTTAGAGGCCAGGAAAGGAGGCTATATAGGGAAACAATATTTCTCAAGATGGTTACTAAGGCTGACAACTCGGTTAATTCACTAGTGTATAGTAAATAAGGTGATTTCTCATGTCTAATGTTAGAGGAAGACCAAGATTATGCTCAAGAACCATCATTATGCCAGATTAAGACTGAACAGTCCTCATAGAGTCAGGAAGCAGGAGTTTGGACGCTCCACATTGATGGAGCAAATTCCAAAGAAGGTAATGGTGCTGGAGTACTATTTATTTATCCTATAGGAAAATGGGTCTCATTGTCTTTCAAGTTAGAATATGAAGCTACCAATAATGTGGCCAAATATGAAGCACTTCTATTAGGCTTACAAATAGCCAAAAGCATGAAAATCTAGAGTCTAAAAGTTCTGGGAGATTCGGAACTGGTGGTAAGAAAAGTGAAGAATCAATGCCAAGAGAAACACCCGAGGCTGAGGGCTTATAGGAATGAAGTATGGGATTTGGTGGAAAAATTTTTCCTGGCATTTAATATTCATTTTATGCCTAGAGAGCAGAATATGATGGCAGATTCCCTTGCAGTGGCTGCTAGTACATTTCGTCCACCTCAAAACCCTCTTTTAAGATATGAAATTGAAGTTCATTATCGACCTTCAATTCTAGATAATATCAAGCATGGGCAGGTGTTTGAAGATGAACACCAAGTAAAAATATTTATGGAAACATATGGGGAATTTTCAAACACGGAGATAGATGCTTGTGAAGAAGAAAAAACTGAAAATATTTCAGAAAACAAATGGGAGGTAAAGGTGGCTGGCCATAAAGTGTTGCAAATTAAGGGAAAAATTATACCTAGAGGGCAGGTACCTCTAGAAGAAACGATGTCCCACTACAACCAAACAAAGTGATAGAAGAAAATAAAGTAGAAGACCTAAACCTTGGTACCGATGCCGAACCAAAAATTGTGAAGTTGTCCAAGAAAGTCCTAGGAGAATATAAAGAGCTATACCATAAACTATTCCAGTCATACAAATATGTGTTTGCATGGTCTTATTAGTACCTGAAAACCTTCGAAATCATCATCATGCAACATAAAATTCCTCTAAATGGATATGCAAAGTCACATAAACAGAAGCTTAGACAGATTAACCCTCTGCTGCTCCCTTCCATAGAGAAGGAGATCAAGAAGTTATTGAAGGCCAAAATCATTGTGCCATTGAGATACTCTGAGTGGGTGGAAAATCTAGTCCCAGTCCAGAAAAAGAATGGAGAGATAAGGTTGTGTGTTGATTTCCGGAATCTAAACCGAGCATCCTTAAAGGATAATTACCTACTGCGCAAGATGGATCATATTCTGCATAAAGTAGTGAGATCTTCACGGATGTCGATGATGAATGGTTTCTCTGGGTACAATCAGGTGGCTGTACTTCCAGAATATCAGAAGAAAACTTCCTTCTCCACACCATGGGATACATTTATGTATGCCAGGATGCCTTTCGGATTGATCAATGTAAGGGCCACTTTCCAAAGGGCCATGGATATTGACTTTGTTGGGGAGCAAGATAAGTTCATGGTGTTCTATCTTGATGATATCACTATGTTTTCAAAGGATGATGCAGAGCACATTGGACACTTGCGTAGAACTTTTGAGAAGTGCAGAAGGCATGGTCTCTCTCTCAATCCACATAAGTCATTTTTTGGATTGGAAGAGGGCAAGATTTTGGGACATATTGTGACCAAAGATGGGGTAAAAATTGATCCTAAGAGAGTAGAAGTTATAAACGGCATTTCTCTCCCTAGAAATAAAAAGGAGGTGCAGGTGTTCCTTGGGCACATTAACTTTCTGAGAAGGTTTATCCCTAACTATGCAAAGATAGTTCAGCATATAATTGACATGATCAAGAAGAATAACGAGGTGAAGTGGTCCCATGAATCACGAGAGGCCTCTACCAGAATAAAAAATTCCTTTGTAGAAGCCCCAGTGTTGGTTGGACCAGACTATGCTAAACCCTTCTTGATTCTTTCATTTGCATCACCTCATACAGTGGTAGGAGTTTTATTGTAGAAGAACGAGGAGGGGTATGAGCAGCCTATCGCTTTCTTCAGCCAGGTGCTCCATGATGCAGAATTGAAATACAACATACTAGAAAAGCAAGCTTATGCCCTGGTGAAGTCTCTTAAGGCATTCTGAATGTATGTCCTGCAATCACACATCACTGCATTTGTGCCCACAACAGCCATGAAGGAAATCCTCATCCAAGGAGATAGCAATGGAAAATGGGGGAAATGGATTGCCAAAATACAAGAATATGAGCTAGATATTTTCCCTACCAAGTTGATTAATGGACAGGGATTAGCCAAAATCCTGTCGGAATCGAACTGTCAGGCTCTAGGCATAAATCTATCTATCATAGCTAATGAGGAGTCTGAGAATATGGAAGAACAACGAGGGATAGAGATAGCTACTTATAAGACTCATATGAAGTATCTCATCATCCCATGGTATAAGGAGATTGTGGAGTGTCTTCTTACTCTTAGATGCCCCCCTAACTGTGACAAAGCTAGATACAGAACACTAAGGTTGAAATCACAGAAATTTGTTGCCGCCAATGGTCGGTTGTACTGGCAAGATCCTTCAAGTATCCTGCTCCTGTGCCTTATAGAAAGAGAGGTGGAAAATATTATGGCTGAATTCCATGAAGGTATCTGTGGGGGTCACTACAGCTGGAGAGCTAGTGCTCACAAAATTCTGAAAGCTGGTTTCTTCTAGCCCAAACTCTTTGGAGATGTGTTTGCTCAGGTCAAAGCTTGTGAAAAATGCCAAAAATTTGTGGAGAGATAGAAGTTTGCACCCCTACCCATGATCCCTGTACATGTGGACGAACCATTCCACCAATGGGGGATCAATTTTATTGGTGAGATTCACCCTATGTCGAGTGGATAGCACAAGTGGATATTAGCTGCTACAGATTATTTCACAAAATGGATAGAGGCTATACCTATGAGGAACAAAACAGATACCGTGGTGATAAATTTTATGGAAGAAAATATTATATCCAAATTCGGTTGTCTTGCCAAGATAGTGACTGACAACGCCCATGCCTTTAAATCTGCTAAGTTTGTCAGCTTCTTCCAGCAGTATTGTTGAATTCTTAGTTGAACTAAGAGGGGGGGGGGGTGAATCAGTTCAATACATACATGAGCTTTTTAAATTTTCATCAGCTTATTTACAGCTTACTTTTGTATTCAACCTTAGTATATGAATAGTCTTAATATGTTGCAGAAATTATTAAATTAATGTGACATTAATCTTATTATGAGAGCAATAAACATTAAGCAGATTTGATAAATCATCTTAGCACACAGGCAACACAGATAGAGACAACATATATAAGTGGAAACCCATAAAGGGAGAAAACCACATCTTATTATCATTGTGATGCAAAGGCAAGCTCCAACTCCCTCTCACCACTGTTTTTCTGCAGGCACCAACGTACAGGAGGCTCCAACCTCAATTTTGTGAGCTACAACTTGCAAGGAAGCTCCAAATCCCTTCAATTTTTCTGTAGGAACCAACCTACAGGAGGCTCTAACCTCAGTCAGCTACAACTGACAGCTATCAAGCTTCAACTTGATAGGGAAGCTCCAACTTCCTCAATTTATCACCAGAAGTGTTTGCTAATTTACCTCAGATATCAGCTATGTTCTGTAGCATCTCTTTCTTCTCCTCTCTTTCTTATCTTCTCTTCCTCAATCTTCTATATTTTTCATTCTTTATTCTTACTCTCTCTAACTCCTTATTTTATGCATAGCCAGTTGATATTATATATAGAGTTCCTCACATGATTGTTTGTATTTCATAAGGAATTTGGAGTGAACAGTCATGACTCTTTGGCTTCTGCCTTCTCATTCTTTTTCCAACTCATTTTAAAATTATAACAATCTGTACAAATTTCAATGTTACAATGGGATTTTTCTTTTTCCTTTGGGCACTTGCCTTTGCATCACAAGCAATATAAAACAAAAACATTTACATCTTCAATTACACATTTAAATTCCACTCAGCTCCTTTCCGAGACTTGGCTTTACTAGATTTGTCTTTTCTGCTGCTACTGAGTGACTGTTCTGTATTTTTGATTCACTTCTGCATCTATTCATCTGTTTACTGTACCTGTGTGCACCAGCCACATATGTAACCGCTTTTTAGGTTTTATTCTTAAATATATATGAGCCTGGGAAATGTCTGTTCACTCTCAATCTCTGTGCTTGGGCTGCCTGCTTACACATTCTCTGTCCATATAATTTATTTTCAAATCAACCCTCTTTTGTTCTTTTGGATTACTGCACATTTTTCTGAAGTTGTCTTTCTCTTTTTCTTCCTTGCAGGCTCTTGTAGTAAACCCAATCCATGAACTTTATAAAAACCATACTATTAAATACCAGCGTATTTATTATATGGATCAGCATATATATACATATATATTCTCCAGCTGAATGTAAAGACCCATGAATTTACTTTAACGAATGACCAGCACGCACCTCATTTTCTATAAGTTTCGACTTTAGCAAAATATATAAATATATCACCATGTATGCATATTCCCCGAGTCAAGCGTTATAAACATTAATATAAGGTGTCGATTCTATATAATCAATAGAATATCATATGTCTGGGCCCACTTGCCACGCTTTCTGATGCTATACATTACTCTTTGACCTCTTCCAATTGCGATTGATCGCAATTGCAATTTCCATTTGAATGTATCAACATTCCAATGCTCCGATGTTCCGATTCTGATGATTCATTGTTCACTCAATTGTGCCGATGCGATGAGTCACAATTGAATTCTTCTGATTGTGATTAGATTCTTTGCGATGGTTGCGATGCCATTAATCACAATCGTAGCTTTCAACATTATGCTCCGATGTTCTTATTTTTTCCAATGCGATTGACCACTATTCACTGTACTTTTCCGATGCGATGTACGAGTCCAGAACTCAAAAGCACATATGAATTATGACTTATTGAACCATTGGGTCCGTGCTTCAATCACAATTGCAAGTTTTGTTTGGATTTTCCGATATGCCTATTCAAATACTTAGGGTCATACTGAGGCCGAAATTCAAATACGTGTTAATCACAATTTATAAGCCCATCAGGTTCGGGCTTCAATCGCAATCGCAAGTTTTTGTTTAAATGTTCCGCTGCACAGTTTTTCTCCGATGTGATTGGGAAAGGGTCCCACCTTATGGTACTTTGGTTCTTTCGATCATAAAGCACTTCAATTATATAAATTAATATATATGCTTTGGACCTTTAGTTGTTTAATATTGCGCAATATATGTAACACACTGCATATATATAAGTTTCTGCTTCCTCCTGTGTTACGATTCCCGGAATAAGGTTTATATATATATATATATATATATATATATATATATACTTTTCCGCTTGGGTTAAGATTCCCAGAATTGAGTTTATGTATCCTCCTGCTGGGTAATGATTCTCGGAATATTATGTTTAGTGTATCTACTTGCTAGGGTAGTGATTCTTGGAATAACAACTCTGCCTATGCCTCTGCCTTTCTGCAATAACGGCTCTACCTCTGCCTCTGCCTTTTCCTTTCACTGTGCATCTTTCTCTGTCTCTACCGTTGCTTCTGTTTTTTTGTTTGATTGTTACATTTCGACATTCTCTTCCGCATGTCTCCTTTGCTTCCTTTGTTCGCTTCTTTGCTGCCTCTGCCACTTGTTTGCTGCCTCTACCTCTCTGCTACTTTTCTTCTCTCTTTGTTTCATCTACTTCTTGACTGATGCTACTCCTTAATTCTCATTTTGCTGCCTCTGCTTCTTTCAATGACCCTGTCTCTGCTACTCGACCCTCTCTACATCTTGCTGCTATGATGCTTTCTTTGCCCTGTTGCTACCTCAAGTGTTCGTCCTTTGCCATCTCCTTTGCCATCAATGAAAACATTTCCAACAGTCTCCCCCTTTGGCATTGATGGCAATACACTTCCTCTGTTTGCCTGTTAGGATCCTTTCTCCTGTTGCTTTCTCTTCCTCCCCCTTTGACATCAATGGAAAGGGGTTTGAATTCTTAGTGTAGATTCTATCCTTTGATCCTGTGTTTTTATCCTTTTTCAACATTTCGTGCATTTCCTTTCTTTGAGATCTTCTGACTTTGTACGCTGCTGCTCCAACCTTTGGATTAGATTCACGTTGGGTTCACCACTGACCCTTTAGTCTTTTTATTGATTCTTTTATTCTTGATGTATTCTTTCCATAATCCTTTTGATCCTGAGGACCTGTTTCATGCTTCGCTTGCTAGCTGATCTCCCCTTGGAATGATATTTTCGTTTATGTTCTCCCCCTGAAACTGTGCTTTTTCTTCATATCAGAGAGTAGCATCTACAAATACTACCCCTAGTCTGTCTCTCAAATATTCAAATGGTTCTCTAGCAAGCGGTTTGGTAAATATATCTATTGTATGTTCTTTTTTTGGTACATACTCCAGTTTTACTATCTTCTGAGCCACTTTCTCTCAGAGAAAATGATACTTGATTGGGATATGTTTAGTTTTTGAGTGAAGCACAGGATTTTTAGATATACTTATAGCACTTGTATTATCACATTTGATTAAGATAGGTTCATCAATGCTTACCTTCATGTCTTGGAGGGTTCCCTTGATTTTTCCTGATTTATCATTGCCAAAAGTAACATTACCAGTTTTCTTTTCATCAAAAGTTATATTTTTTCTCCTGTCTCTAGTCATATGTTTTGAGCAGCCACTGTCCAGATACCATTGGATTTTCAAGTTTTGAGTAGTTAGATCCAAGTCACATTTATTCACCTTCTTTATCCAGTTGAGGCATCCTTTTGTTTGGTATATTTTGAGAGATGATGAATCACATCCTTTCAGAGGACATTTGGAATCCAACTTGATTGCATACACAACATTTGATCATAATTTTTGCAGAATTGTGAGTATGAACAAAATTTCTTTGATTCATAAACCTCCTTGAGTTTTTGAACATCAATATTTGTCCATACTTTCTACATTCAATAATTTTATGGCCAAATTCCTTACAATAATAACACTAACCATAGAAATTATTTGCATACCTGATGTAAGGTTGTCTTATCCATTTGTTTTCTTGAGATAGTCTCTTCACTGTTTGCATCTTTTTCTGGTTTGAATCACTCCTCCTTGCATGAAAGTATGCAGCAATGTGTCCCAGCTTGTGGCAGACATAACAGGTGGAATTTTTCATAGAAGTGAAGAATCTCCTTTGATGGCTTCCAAATTTGACAAACTCAGGGGTATATGAATCTTTTTCTGTTGTTTGAGTATTTCTTTCATTCTTTGTTATTAGAGGATTTTTCTGGGTTCTGTCTCCCTCCTTACAAGCTTCTTCTTTTGTAGGAATTATTTGAGCTGCTTCATCATCCTTCTTTGCTTTTACAAAAATAATCTCTCTGTTTTCCTTTTCTTTGCTTTTACTTGATTCTCCTTCATAGCCTATTCCAGTTTTTATCATAGGAGATCTTTGAGCAACCAGAATTTCATTCAACTTACTAGAGCTTGTTGTTTGAGAAGAATTTATAGCCACTTTCCTTTGAGAATTTTCTAATTTCTTCCTGAGACATACTACTTCTTCTTCCAACTTCTCTTGTTCCTGAGTTTTCTCCTTGATTTTCTTAAGTAACATGTCCTCTATCTTCTTGGCTTCTTCAAGCTCTATCTTTAGCTGCATAAGGACTTCTGAATTCTGTTCTTCTCGTACATACTTGAGGAGAATGTCCTTTTTTTTTCTGCATTTCAGCTTGAGTCTATCAATCTCTTCCAGAGCACTTCTTAGCTCCCCCTCAAGGTCGACTTCACCTTCTTCTTCTTCATCTTCTAGCAGGAGACCTTCAAGTTCTTCTATGGCCATCAATAAAAATTCAGAGGTTCCTTCTTCACTTGAAGGTTCATCTGAGTCTGCAGATGCACTGTTGTCTTGTTGAGCATAGAAGGATTTTCTGTTGAACTTCTTTCCTTTCTGCCATTTTTTTGATGCATTTTTCTCTGTTTCTTGAGCCTGATTCCTTAATTTCTTGTGAGGACACTTAGCAGCATAGTGTCCCACTCTTCCATAGTTAAAGCATTTGAAAGGAAGTTTACCTTTGTATTTACCTGAGCCTCTATCCAATTTCTTGACAAAATTTTCCTCTTCTTCATCCGAGCAAGAGCATATGTCTTCCTCTTCTTCTTTCTTCTTTTCTGTTTTAAAGGCTACCTCCCTCGTACTTGGTTTCTTCTGTGGGAGCCTTATCTCGTATGCTGTTAAGTTTCCAAGTAGCTGGTTCATGGTCAAGGTCTCCCAATCAGTTTTTTCTTCTATTGCAGACACCTTGGGATTAAACCTGGATGGAAGAGATCTTAGAATATTTTGCACAATTATACTTTTTGGCATGGTTTCTCCAGGAGCTTTCATATTGTTAACTATTTCTGCAAGTTTTAGGAAGAAACTGTCAATGTCTTCATCATCATTCATTTTTAAGTTCTCAAACTGGGCTCTATAGACTTGAAGTTTGGCAGTCTTTACTTTCTTTTCTCCTTCATGGATGTTCTCCAGAGTATCCCACATCTCTTTGGCAGTGTCTTTGTGTATTACTTTGATAAACTCTGCTTCACACAATCCATTCAAGATGGCATTCATGGCTTTTGTGTTAGCTACAAAATCTTGTTTGGATTCTTTCTCTGAGTCAGTTGCCTTTGGGGCATATCCTAATTCCACAGCACCCCAAACTTCTATTCCTAGAGACATTATGTATGTCCTCATCGTGATTTTCCAGAAGGCATAATTTGCACCTGTAAAGAAAGGGGCTTTATTGGTTGAGCATCCTTCTTTACTAGCCATCCTGAGAACCTAGAATCTCCTCTCAGTTGTTAAACTGGTACAAAGGAACCTGCTGTAATACCAATTGTTGAATTCTTAGTTGAACTGAGAGCGGGGGGGTGAATCAGTTCAATACATACATGAGCTTTTTAAATTTTCATCAGCTTATTTACAGCTTACTTTTGTATTGAACCTTAGTATATGAACAGTCTTAATATGTTGCAGAAAGTATTAAATTAATGTGACATTAAAATTATTATGAGAGCAGTAAACATTAAGCATATTTGATAAATCATCTCAGCACACAGGCAACACAGATAGAGACAACAGATATAAGTGGAAACCCATAAATGGAGAAAACCACATCTTATTATTGTTGTGATGCAAAGGCAAGCTCCAATTCCCTCTCACCACTGTTTTTCTGCAGGCACCAACCTACAGGAGGCTCCAATCTCAATTCTGCAAGCTACAACTTGCAAGGAAGCTCCAATTCCCTTCAATTTTTCTGCAGGGACCAACCTACAGGAGGCTCTAACCTCAGTCAGCTACAACTGACAGCTAACAAGCTTCAACTTGATAGGGAAGCTCCAGCTTCCTCAATTTATCACAAGAAGTGTTTGTTGATTTACCTCAGATATCAGCTCTATTCTGTAGTATCTCTTTCTACTCCTCTCTTTCTTATCTTCTATGCCTCAATCTTCTATACTTTTCATTCTCTATTCTTACTCTCTCTAAATCCTTCTTTTATGCATATCTAGTTGATATTATATATAGAATTCCTCACATGACTGTTTGTATTTCACAAGGAATTTGGAGTGAACAGTCATGACTCTTTGGCTTCTGTCTTCTCATTCTTTTTCCAACTCATTTTAAAATTATAACAATATGTACAAATTTCAATGTTACAATGGGATTTTTCTTTTTCCTTTATACACTTTCCTTTGCACCACAAACAATATAAAACAAAAAAATTTACATCTTCAATTACACATTTAAATTCCACTCAGCTCCTTTTCGGGACTTCGCTTTACTGGATTTGTCTTTTCTGCTGCTACTGAGTGACTGTTCTGTATTTTTGATTCACTTCTGCATCTATTCATATTTTTACTGTACCTGTGTGCACCAGCCACATATGTAACGACTTTTCAGGTTTTATTCTTAAATATATATGAGTCTGGGCAATGTTTGTTCACTCTCAATCTCTGTGCTCGGGCTGCCTACTTACACATTCTCTGTCCTTATAATTTATTTTCAAATCAACCCTCTTATGTTCTTTTGGATTACTGCACATTTTTCTGAAGCTGTCTTTCTCTTTTTTCGTCCTTGCAGGCTCTTGTAGTAAACCCAATCCGTGAACTTTATAAAAACCATAATATTAAATACCAGTGTATTTATTATATGGATCAGCATATATATATATATATATATATATATATATATATATATATATATATATATATATATATATATATATATATATATATATATATATATATATATATATATATATATATATTCTCCAGCCGAATGTAAAAACCCATAAATTTACTTTAACAAATGCCCAGCACGCACCTCATTTTCTATAAGTTTCGACTTTAGCACAATATATAAATATATCACCGTGTATGCATATTCCCCGATTCAAGCGTTATAAACATTAATATAAGGTGTCGATTCCATATAATCAACAGAATATCATATTTCTGGGCCCACTTGCCACGCTTTCTGATGCTATACATTACTCCTCGACCTCTTCCGATTGCAATTGATCGCAATTGCAATTTCCATTTGAATGTATCAACATTCCAATGCTCCGAGGTTCCGATTCCGATGATTCACTGTTCACCCAATAGTGCCGATGCGATGAGTCGCAATTGAATTCTTCCGATTGCGATTGGATTCTTTGCGATGGTTGCGATACGATTAATTGCAATTGCATCTTTCAACATTATGCTCTGATGTTCTTCTTTTGTCCGATGCGATTGACCACTATTCACTGTACTTTTCCGATGCGATGTATGGGTCCGGAACTCAAACGCACATATGAATTATGACTTATGGAACCATCGGGTTCGTGCTTTAATTGCAATCGCAAGTTTTGGTTGGATGTTCAGATATGCCTATACTCCGACGCTCCCATGCACTTAGGCCAGAATTCAAATACGTGTTAATCACAATTTATAAGCCCATCAGGTCCGGGCTTCAATCGCAATCACAAGTTTTTGTTTACATGTTCTGCTGCACAGTTTTTCTCCGATGCGATTGGGAAAGGGTCCCACCTTATGGTACTTTGGTTCTTTCAATCATAAAGTGCTCCACTTATATAAATTAATATATATTCTTTGGATCTTTAGTCATTTAATCTTGCACAATATATGTAACGCGCTGCATATATATAAGTTTCCGCTTCTGCCTGGGTTACGATTCTCGGAATAAGTTTTATATATATATACTTTGCCACTTTGGTTAAGATTCCCGGAATTGAGTTTATGTATCCTCCGGTTGGGTAATGATTCTTAGAATATTATGTTTAGTGTATCTACCTGCTGGGGTAGTGATTCTCGGAATAACGGCTCTATCTCTATCTTTGCCTTTCTGCAATAACAGCTCTACCTCTGCCTCTGCCTTTGCCTTTTGCTGTGCCTCTTTATCTGTCTCTGCCGTTGCTTCCGTTCTGCTGTTTGACTATTACATTTCGACATTCTCTTCCGCCTGTCTCCTTTGCTTCCTTCATTTGATTCTTTGCTGCCTTTGCTACTTGTTTGCTTCCTCTACCTCTCTGCTACTTTTCTTCTCTCTTTGTTTCATCTTCTCCTTGACTGATGCTACTCCTTAATTCTCCTTTTGCTGCCTCTGCTTCTTTTAATGACCCTATCTCTGCTGCTCGACCCTCTCTACATCTTGCTGCTATGCTTCTTTATTTGCCTTGTTGCTGCCTCAAGTGTTCCTCCTTTTCCATCTCCTTTGCCATCAATGACAACATTTCCAACAAGTATAACATTGCATTGGGTCACTCCACAACCTATTACCCACAAGGAAATGGTTTAGCAGAGTCTTCTAATAAAACCTTGGTGAGAGCACTGAAGAAAGCTATCAAGGAAAATCAGAAAAATTAGGACTCTTAGCTAAAATTAGCTTTATGGGCAAACAGGATTACCAGCAAGAGATCAACGGGGAAGTCCCCATATGAATTGGTATATGGGAGAGCAACATTCTTTCCCATATAGTTGGCATTACCAGTAGCTAGATTCATGTAAGAAAGCCAGGAAGAGCCTAATAATATTACTAGGAGAATAAATCAGCTGGTAGAGTTGGAAGAAACACGAAATCAAGTGAGTCAGAGGTTAACCGAATATTAGGATAAGATGAAAGATCTGTTTGACTAGCATGCCAAGGACAAGAAGATGCAGGTCAGGGATTTAGTGCTCAGATGGGATATTTGAAGAGCAGAGAAAGGGAAGCATGGTAAATTTGATCCGTTGTGGTTTGACCCCTTTAAAATTGTGGAGCAAGGGGGAAACAACACATTCAAGTTAGAAAATTTCCAGGGTGACTTACTTGACACCCCTGTAAATGGTCAGTTCCTAAAAACTTACTTCCAGTTCCGATTCAGGCCGAGAGAGCCTGTTGTATTATATTGTACATTAGTTATCTTCTTTTATCTTTGTTTTAATGTCGTTTGTTGTGAAGAATCATGAAGAGAAAAATAAAAAGTGCAGAGGAGTGGTGTCTACAAGAAGGGTTAACAGGTGGTCTGCGAGGTTCTCGACATGCCCAAGCATGAACTTTCCATCCCTAGATGGAGCCAATGTTGATTATATAGTTCACCCTTAATATTTTAATAAAAGTCATATGGAGCAGATCACCCAATAACATTACTCATCGCTAAAGTTCTGAAGTTGGCTAAGGAGAAATAGCACTAAGCTAAGTCACATGCGAGAAATGGATAAGTGCATTTCTATAATAGAGCGGAAATATATAAAGACTTTAAACTTAGCTGAGCAAAGGTATAAAAGGCGCAAAAGAAATTAATACAAAACGGGGCCCGTATACACTTTATACACGCATGAAAAGGAGTCCGCAAGTGTGATTCCGAGGGGGTCACGAAGGTAAGGGACGAGGTGGAGTCTTACCCCCAGAAATCTTGATGACATGTCAAGTGGATCGACACAGGGAAAGCATTATACGGAGAATAAAGCATGGGTTTTAAATTTATCATAATATGCACTCCGCGTCCCACGAGGGCTATGTTCTAAAGTAGAGTTATCACCACGACGTAAAGGTAAGGTAAGTTTTTAGGAAACCCAGTACCGAGGCCCATATCGGTATTTAACCCAAAACACGGTGTTTACCTACCCGAAGTCAAATGCCCAACTCTTATATGCCGTGTGTCTCACTGTCAGTGTCCTTATGATGCTTGCCCCACTCATTTCACCCCACCATCTTTTCTCGAGCTGCCTCAGTTCTATATAATGGTCTTCCACCTTTTATTGTGGTAAAATACTCAGGTTTTTGACTATTTTATAAACAAAGGTGGGAGCCCAGTACCAGGTCCACCCAGTCATTGTCAGTACCCCCACGTTGCTTTCCCAAGCAATTTCCTACTGCGCAGGTATTCCATCCCTCACATTCCATCTAGTTTTCTTTTGTTTTTAATTTTTCATGTTGGTCATGGGTAAAGTCACAACCAAGAAGTCAGAGCTAGAGACTCCCCAAGTCCGTGAGACCGGAACTCCTCCAGGGTTTGAAACTTTCTTAGACTGACAAGCCGACATCTACGACCCGCAGTACCCGTTTCCCATTAGCAGCGTCAAGCCTAAAATTTTTAGGAGACATGTCAAAAACAAGGATAGGTATCATGTTGTTCTGTCAGGTCTGTATCATCAAATTACCCCCCGAGTTTATCCTGTGGTCGAATTTATCTGCTAGCTCCGGGATGCTTACGACGAACATCGGGGCATGTTCCTCTCAGCTCAAGGGAATAGAATATTCACCCTTTCCCCCGATATCATCAGAAAAGCCCTTCATTTTCCTACCAGTTCAAACTACGTCAGTTTGAGTGAAGTAATTCTGACCCCTCAATTTCCAAAGCTGCCATGGAAGCAGCAGAGCAATTTCATTGCCTCCATAACTGACTCTCAGTTCACAGCCCTCCCTTCTGCAGAGCTAGTCCCCCTGAGCCTGTTCAAAGAAGAAGTCCAGCCTATCCTTGCTTTCATCATTGGTTTACTAGGTTTGGAAGGTTTCAGGCAAGCCTCCAAGGGATGTATTGCTTTCTTATGGTTAATGTCTCAAATTGGGGTTGTTCTAGACATTCTTGGTTTCCTGGCCTCCACCATTCAAACCCAGTTCCAGGAATTCCCAGACATAGGTCGCTTCCGCTTTTGTTTTATGGTCTTTTACCTCTTCCTCTTTCAACATGCTGATAAATTTGAGGGTTTGGGTCTAGATAAGGTGTACAAGATAAATTCTCATCCCAGGCCAATTTTTGAATAGAGCCTTGCAACACATCAGTTAGCAAACGGGGTGGCCTACTCAAGGATCCTAAACGATTTCATGCCTATTGCCTACACCATCATCCATGAATCTCCTCCGCCTAGGGTTTATCCTGAGATGAAACATTGGTTACATTATAGTGAAGCCCAAAGCACCGGGAATTGGTACCTGTTTGATAACTACACTGAAATCCGAGTTTATGGAGCGGAAGTCCCCCCCTACCAATTGCCTGTTTTTCCTGCCCGGTGGATTTATGCTTTGGAATACATTCGGCATACCCTGAAATCTGACCAACTTCACTTCCTCCCTACAAAAAAGGGTCCTCAAGCTTCCCACAACCATTGGCCCTTTTGTTGTCAATTCAAGGCACGCCCTTCCTGTGGTGGAAAAGTTACTTCAAGATATGGATTTGAGACAAGGGAAATCTTAGCCCTATGATCTGAGGGGCATCATCTCTAACAAAAGGAGGAGGAACAAATCAACCCCATATATGCATGAAACGAGGCATTTTATAGAATGGCGAGCTAATCTTGAAAACTAGCCTTTGCTTTCGCAAATGGAGACCGATTCATCTTCGACAGGGGAAAAAATAGATGCCACTTCAACAAGAGATGCTAGTAAAGAACAAATGGAGGAGGCATGTGCATCGAGAGTGCATTCTCCCCCCTTCAAAAGGAAAAAAACAGGGACAAGTGAAGCAGAAGTTATCGGGGAGGAACAATTGCTCGAAGAGGAAATACCATATGGGAAGCTTGACAAGGGAAAAATGGGAATCAAGGTGCTACGGGATAGTACTACCTCTTCTGATTTCTTAGAAGTCTCACAAGCTATCACAGCCGGCGGTTCTCAGGTTGCAACCGAAAGCAGGTTGAAGGCTAGAGCAATCAGAGATAAGTACCGGGATGAGTTGGAAGGGTATGTTGAGAAATACCACACCATATTTTTAGCCGCAATGAATCTGGACACTGAACATTTAGTAATGGCCATGGCCGAGGCCGTTCTGGACCCAGAATCAGGTACTACCAGCTACACAGAATTAGCAGTTGCAATCGACATCTCACAAGTGACAGAAATTGATAAATTCAACTTACCTCATGTCTTCAGTGATATGCTTAAGGATGAAGTGATGTGGCTTTCAATCACTCTGAGAAAGTTGCAGAGCAAGCACGCCCAAGTGGTGGAGAATTTCATAACGGAAAAGGTCAATTCCCGTGCCCTCATGAATGATATACGCTCTCTCTAGGATGTGATTAAAGGAAAAGAAAAAGGTGAAGCCAACCCACAGGGTCATCTTATTGAGGATTTATAGAAGCAAGTCGCAGCCTTGAAAAGTGAAATTAATATACTGGGCTCTCATCATGTGCAAATAGTCGAGCTAGCCCGGGCTAGAAAAGACAAAGAAAACTTGGCTGATTCTCTTGAAAAAGAGGAGGAAAAAGAAAATATCGCAGGAGATATCACTACTCTTCAAGACAGACTGAATGCATTACAGACAACTTGGGACACACATACATGTTCACCACCTGCCCTACCAGAGACTAGTTCACTGTCTGAACAACTGACCACTGCATTGGCTACAACTGGAACACTAGAGAAACAGATTTTGATAGTGCGGCAAGGGATCAGTGAGATGGAGGCCTTCCTCGCTGAGAATGTCAAAAATATTAGTACAATGCAGAAAGAGATTGAGGAGGGGAAGCAAGAAAAGGCACGGTATGAAAAGACCATCAATGATCTCAACAGCTGTATGAAAGGAAATGTCGCCCTCCTGGAAGCGAGGTGACTGATCTGGGCTAACATCATTGTAGAAGTTGGAAGGTGCTGGTTGTTCTTAAATGTTGTCGAGGAAATGAAGTTAGCCATGCCCCTTCTCAGAAGAAAGCTCCACAAGGGAGGCACTGAGGCTCCCAAAAAAGTCCAAAATGAAAAAATGTATGTATCCTTCCTAAAAGAGCTAAACCCAAAAGATGTGGTGAAACATGGTATAGAGAGCAGGTTCATGGAAGCTTCAGAATGCCAGAAAGCGGTAGAAAAATAATCAGCTAGGAAGTTGGCCGTGGACGCTTTGGAGAAAGTTGCAACCAGCTTAGAACAATTCGATGTGGACTGGGCTAAAATAACACTCGAAGGGCTCCCATCGTGCTGGGACCCCGCTCATTTTGTCCTGCAGCCATTACCAGCATATGAGGCCGTTCTGAAGGGGGAAATGAATCGAAAAAACATCCCCTCAGAGAAATCAACAAGGCTTAAACCAGAAACCATAGTCGCGGTCCTTGGAAAAGAATTCACGCTCCTGCACCAAATAAAGCATAGAATTCTTGTCGAGGCGAACTATGATGAACTCATGTAGGCTTACATCAGAACAGAAGGTTTCATATCGATGCCCGAACCTGCAGAAGCCAGTTGGCAGAGATGCATCAAGTATGCCAGCCTATTAGCCAGCTCCTCAGCAAACGTTCCATCACCTGCTCCAGCAACGACCTCAACTCCTTCGCACCAGTGAAAATTTTTAACTCATGATTCAGCCTTAGTGGCCTGTTAGTTTTACTTTTACTTTTACTTTCAAGTTCCGAGTGGAATTCATATTCCACTCTTGCATTTACTTTTTGTTAAGAAAAATTTTAATGTTTGGTTTTGAAACGGCCACGAGCCTAATTGTAAATGATGAGAAGCATTCTCCCTCATCATAAATTTTGTTATTTTGATAAGGACCTGAAACTGCTTATCGACACGCGGGGAAGATATTTTCGCAAAATATCTTCCCGCGTCTGTGATTGTAAATTCTATATAAGTAGCAAACTGAGATAGAAAAAAGGTTCCATATTTTCAGAAGAATACGCTGAGAAAGAATTATGTATGCACTTTTTTGAAATTTTGATATAAAGTTGAAGAACCCATTAGGTCTCAGTGATGAGGAGTTTCATCTTTATTGGGGATTCTGGCCTTAATACTTTATAGTCTGTAACTCTTCCTTATGTGTTATAGCTTAAATTTTCATTTCATTTACATCCATTTTTCTTATATCTTGTTCTGGAATGCGAGTGGCTCACTTGTCTTGGTATGAATTAATCATTGTTGATACTCATGCTAAAACTTGTCTAGCACTTTAAATATGGCTCAGGCATGATATGTTGTTTCATCTTTCACTTCAACCATACTTCTTCTAATATTAGCCATGATGAAATGTTATCTTTAAACTTATTGTCATGTATGGATTCTTGCTACTATAAGCCCAATACATGTTGCTATTCGTTTCTAGATCTCATCTCAGTAACATCTAGTATTCTCTCGATCTTTCATACACATTAATCACCCTTTGATTATCCACGTCTGTGAAGTACTTTAGAATCCAGCTCTCTTTACAGAAAGCTATCTTCGAATTGTCTGATACATTTTTATTAGAAATTCACACTTTTCCTCTGCAATATTGCTTTCTTTGTGCTAGAATTTTGAGGATTTTGGTTCCATCTCAATTAAACCTTCCTGTTTACACATGATAGCATGAGAGCCTTTTTCTGAATAAATTTTCCATGTTATACCATACACTCCTTGCTATATAAGATGTCCTAGGAATTGTTTTTTCACAACTCAAGGCTGTCTCTAGGAATGATAACAGAAGGAATCTAGGATGACCCTGAATTCATTAACATTACTAAGCGAGCCATGCAAGAATATTAGAACATTTTCAACAAAAAGGAGGTGTGAGAGTAGCATGTTTCCTCTGATGCAGATCCCTTCGAGGCTACCTCTCCTAGTGCCATTTGGAATGAGTCTTCTTAAGCCATCCATGAGCAGTAGGAAAATTAAGGGGGAGAGTACACACCCTTTCCTAAGTGCGTGTTCAATGTGAAAGAAATTGGATGCAATACCATTTATGAGAACAGAAAAGGATACAATGGAGATACATCATATGATCCATTTGATAAATGATATGGGAAGGCCCAAGTGAGTGAGAAGTAATATGATGTGTATCTAGTTTGATTGGTGAAAATCCTTGGAGAGGTCAAGATTTAGTATAATACCTTTTAGTTTGAGGATATTTAGGCTAGGGAGTTTGTCTTGAACGATACCTATGGCTTCATGAATTTGTCTATCATATAAAAACGAAAATTTCTCTTTTGATATGTGGCAAGAGAGAATGGGGCTGATTCTATTCGCTATTATATTGGAAATGATATTGTATATAACATTCCATAAAGAGATAGGACTATAATAGGAAAATGAGGATGTTTCATTACATTTGGGGATGACATCAATAAGGGTAGAGTTAAACGCATAAAAAATTTGATTAGAGGTTCGAAATTCCTCTACAACAGCTAGTAAAGCTCGAACAATGAGCTCAAACAAGTTGAGATAAAATTTTATGGTCTAACCATCAGGTCCGAGACTCTTGCATTTCTTAAACCATCAAAGTAATGATTCCAAATCTTTGGAGGTAACCACCTATTATAGTTCTTCAAAATATTCATTTGTAACAAACCTGTGAAATTTCTATATGATATGCAAGATATCATCAAGGGAATCATGTTGGGGGGATTTGAATAAGGACTGGATATGTTGGATGCCCAATCTAGCCAAGTCCTTAAAATTTGTAGCCAAACTTCCAGCATCATGTTTTAGGGACCAAATAGTGTTTTATTCCTTCCTTGCCTTGGATATTGATGGAATATTTTTGTGTTGTCATCCCTGTTGGCTTGAGGGTTCCCAACCTAGGTTCAAAGTTATAGGTAAACCAAAAAACCATCCAACTACTAGCCCTTTTGGTAGTGTTCTACTTGTGTAGACCAAAGTATCACCCGAAGCCATATGGGGGGGATGCTGGAATGAGGTTTCCGCACTCGGAGGGAGGGATTTATGAGTGGCCCTCAGAAAAATACCACATCAAACTTATACATATGCACGTAAAATGACTTCACAAACATAAATAGAATACCATAGAATTAATATCACTTGAGCACAAATAAACGGGTCAGGATCAGATCTCACTCTTACATAATATAAGTCAGTATTCATGCATAAAAACATAAATTATCTATGCGCATTCATGAGTAAGAAAATATATAGTGCGATCTCATTAAATCATAACAGTAAATAGCCCAGATGCATAACACATGAAGTTCACTAAAAAAATTCCTTCTATCAATTTTTCAGATCTGTCAATACATAAGTTTTCCTCCAAAAACCCTTACAAACCCTTATTACCCCTTCCGCGCACACATCCAACTAATTCCGAACATAGCCAAGACTAGGTCTCCGTGCACACAACCATTGTAATTTTCCCAATTTTAGCCTCAAGCTAAAATGGAACATTATAGTTAGCATATTTTTATTTTGTTAAATAAAATGGGTAAGGAGATACCTTAACCCCTTTTTATGGAGAAATAACACTCCTTGTGTGAAAGGAGGGATAATAAAGCAGCTAGATTGAGCACCACATGGTGTGAACAGGATTGGATCAAGAATGATCTAGTCATTTTGACCAAGTCAACTAAAACTATCTAGATACATTGCACCTACTTGGACAGCGCAGTTTTAGTGGAGGCTTCACTTGCTTGAGCTAGAAGCAAGTGTGAATGGGAACCATGGTGAGAAAGGTTCCTCTGCTTTATAAGGAGGAGATGGCAGCCCATTTTCATTATGCATTGGCTTATTATTTTCGTAGGGTCTGCAAGACTTACATCCCCGGGCTGTTTAGCAGGGTTTGTGGTGTTCTTCACCCAAGGGTGTTCCCGGTCGGGAATCCCTACCTCTTCCTCAAGGAAAAAGAGGGTTTGAGCTTCATTTCCTCATTTCGGTATTTGGCCAAGCTTCTCTCTGCAGGTAAAATGTTATTTCTATAGCAGATTAATGTTGTGTTGCTAGGTGCAGTAATAGAGGAATTCATAGAGTCATTCTTTGGCTTGTTTTCCAAGTGGAGGGCTCAGCTATTCATTGGAGGATCAGTGAGGAGGACTCCCAGGCTTATTTCCAGATCTTTGGCACCAGGCCAAATACTCCCCATCTCTCACAGCATAGTCTTGGGAAGAAACTACGTTATTTTCAGAGGCAGTTGCTGGGAGAGCCATTTGGGCTCATCAGGAGGAGAGTTCTTGAGTAGACGGATCAACCTTCTGCTGAAGAGAATTATCAGAGGAGGGCATCACTATTTTAGATCTTCCATAGCCTCATTTTATATTTTGATTCAGTTGCAGTGACAAGCTAGATTGTCACATTTGTACATTTTCCGACATTTCTAGCAATTTCTCCTAGATTGGCTAAAAATCTTGTATTGGAGCCCATTCTTATTTTCTTGGGAATTTATTTATATATTTCAGTCATGTTTCATGTATTCATATCTATAGAAGTAGCTACACTCCTAGAGACAGTGCTTTCACTACTCTCCAGAATTTTATGGAGTTGTTGCATCTCTTGTATTTCATTTCTTACTCCTTGGAGATGGATTCTCATTGAATGAGGGGTTTATTCCTCATTATATTTATGTATATTGTTGCTGGTATACTCATGTACATGATGGCTGTAATATATTACATCTTAAGTTTCATTCAGTTTTACAGAGTTTGATGATTATGTACATATATTGCTGTAAGCTCTCTCATTGAGCATTTTCTGAGAGATCTATTTTGGGGAGATCTGTATAAGCCCTCTAGGCTTACTTATTTGAGCTCAACTTCTAGAAGAGGATTGTTTAGTGTTTTAACCCCCTTTATAATTATTTTTACATTGTCTTCCTTATACAGTGTCCTTGAGGACCCTTTTGTAGAAATTCCTGAAAAAGAAACATTATAGTGGTATCAGAGCATGATATTTGGCTCAGCCTGTGGCTTCAAGCCAAAGTGTTGAATCCCTGAAGGAGGAAGATTTCAAAATCTATAGATAGATTCTGCAAAAGGCCAGGTAGCCTATGGATCTCATCCTTTGTTCAAAGGTGACATATCCAGTAAACTCCCCTGCAGTCAATTTTTGGAATAGAATTTTGATATTCCTAAGAAGGGAAATTTACAGTTGTGTAGCCCAAGATAAAATGCCATTAGAAGGAGAAGCTCTTCATTCAAAAGATGAGAGGTACAAAAAAAGAGGAAAGACAGAAGAGGAGGTTTCCCTTCTTCTTTTCCAAACCTTGGAGGGTATCATTGAAGATCTTGAGGAGAAAGAAAGGGAAAATTGGAAAGAATTTCTGAGAGGGTTTGTGGATGAAGCAAGCCCTAGTTGTGACCACGATGGGTGTGAGCATTCAGCCACACATGCAGATCCATAGCACATTCCATTGCCCACTTGCACTGCTAGAAGGATGGAGGAAGAAGATGAGGCCATTGGAGGAGCAACGCAACAACTCAAAGCTATGGCTCATGGTTTATGGTTTGAAAATTCTATTTCATGCTATCATGCAAGTGTAGAATCACATGATGGATTCAATGAAGGGTTGGTGAAAGAATTTGATGAAAATCACTGTGATTTTCTTTGTAACAAAACATCAAATACTTTGCATCCATGGGAGAAAACCATGAAACAAGCTCCATTCCATATTTCTAAAAGGGATGAAAATGTGTATGATAACTTGATAAAGGCAAGATCCCTATTTTATGACAGGACCTCTTCTGTTTTTGATAACATGGAGATCCCTCTTTCAGAAAGATACCAAAATCCATGGTCTCTCATTGAAGGGGAGACATACTCACATATTGATGAAGAGAATGTGCATGAAAGAATACACAATGCTGTATCATTGGAGGAAGATCCATCACCACATGGGGATGAGAAGGGAGTAATAGCTTCCATGGGAGGAGTCCTTATTTCTATGCAAGGGATTCCAAGAGGTCCAACATGTGGGAACCAAAACACAATTCCGGAACTATTTGTAGCAGCTATTGGGGATTGTGAGATGGAGGGAGAAGATAAGGATCAGTAGAAAGGGTTGATACACCCTTATTTATTCTGGAAAGTCTTTGGACATGGGAAAGAGACTGTACAACACAGTGAAGAGAGGGACAAATCAGTCCTCTTATACATACAGTCCACTTCCGAGCTTGATGTCTCACTATATGGAGGCATTCCACATGGGAGGCCACCTGATCTAGAGTTGATGAGAGGCATCCTGTCAGTTGGTTCACCACTCTTGGATTCTGGAGAGGTGAAGACATTGGAGGAGTCCAGCACAACACAGAGAGTTTGGGATAAACCCAAGGAGGAGAGAGACACTCTCTCATTTTCAGCATCAGCCACTCTCATTAGTTATACTGCGCTGACAGAGTTTGCTGCAGGGATGGAGGATTGCATCGTTATGATGCAGGATGACTGCTCCACATATTTGATGAGGAGGGGGATACTTCAATTGGGGAAGGAATCTTTCACACATGGGAGTAGCTGGAGGTTGTTCATGCTTACATTTCCCAGGATCAGGAGATTCCTTTTGGATGACAGTTTCTTATGGGAGACTAGCTTTCCAGGATCCCCATTACTATTTGAGCATGAGCAGCTGCATGATGGGCATGGAATAATTTTGGAGGATGATTTTTGCATGGGGGATTTCAAATTAGAAGGTGGCAGCATGAGGGGAGCATCACATTTCAGATCACCAGCGTTGTCTATGAGGAGGATTAATCCGTGGTGGGGGACTTAGCTCTTGGTAGAGTACTCCCATGATCTAGATGCACGCATGACTTTTGATGACCCAGATAGAGATGATAGATACATGGTGGATGATGTGGTCATCTATTGTTATGGAAGGGTCTTCTTGGCTAGAGTTTCTAGTCTCAAGGAGAAATTATTGCATGCAGCACGTAGACTTTCTAGCTATGCACTATGATGCATACTTTTCTTTGATAGAAGTGTTCATTAGGGAGGGAATTCAACATGATTTATATTATCATATGGACAGATGCATAGCCTGGATGATTTTTGAGAGGTTGGCACAACCATTTCCCTACTCATTTGAGGTGAGGGAGAGCATCCAGATGAGCCATTTCAGCTCAAGGACTGGAGTACATGGTAAAGGAGGTATATGTTTTCATTATGGTTTATCTTTCTTTACTTTATATGAGAAGCTTGATGAGATAAGGATGATCACATCTCCTTATTCTCCTCATTATGATGTACTTGTGGCCCATTGCAGCAATGGGAGTGGTTATTTTTATGATGGTTTGTGGGGGAAGCCACATATTTCTCAGTGTGCATCATCGACACCAATTTGTATTTTCATGTTTTCATCTTATGAGATGTTTGTGGCAGCGAAAAAGTGGCTGGGAAAACACTTTTAGTTTTTAGTTTTGATGCAGGCAGGAGGTTCACTGCGCTGGTCCCATGAGTATAATAGTGACCCATTCTCTAGTTGTCTTATGACAAGTTGTTTTCATTGCATATTGCTTCCTTGTGATGCTGATGGTTGTTCATTTAGAGGGAGCACTACTTGGAGAGTGTTGGATGTATGGGGACAAACCATTGGGATTATGATTCTCCCTTTTTCACATGTTGTATGTTTCAGGAGAAACCATGGGCATACCATGATTGCTATGTCACTACTTTTCTCTTCACATAGGAGAAGCTACTGGGAGAGAATGTGTTATTGGAAAAGGAACTTCATGGATGATTCATTTTTTGGGGAGTCTTGGGCAAATTGTGCAGGCCATGACATTTTAGCCCAATATTAGCAACCCCCTCACACTTATCATAAATGCAGGGAGAAACTACTTGGATGGAAAAATCTAAACTCTCCATTCAACCCCAACATATTGCATGGATATGGGGTTGAGGATTACTTTGTTGAGCTACTTAGGATGGCTCATTTCATATGGATGATTGCATGGGTGAGGGAGTCACTCATTGGCAATAATACTTCCCATGTTTTAAATCACTCCTACCTTAAGGAGGCCATTGAACCACAAGGAGATTTCCACTTGCACCTTCTATTATCTCATGATGTATTCTTTGGTTCTACATACTTGGAGGGATACATGGAGGATAGATTTATTGCATACCTTGATGAGCTATGGTGGGGTATATTGATGATGAGGCCACAAGAAGAGGGGGAGAATTTTTTTCTCTCTATGTAGTTTCTTGAGGAAAAGCAACATGTGCGAGGGGAGGACTGTAATGTTCCCAATTTTAGCCTCAAGCTAAAATGGAACATTATAGTTAGCATATTTTTATTTTGTTAAATAAAATGAGTAAGGGACGCCTTAACCCCTTTTTATGGATAAATAAAACTCCTTGTGTGAAAGGAGGGATAATAAAGTAGTTGGATTGAGCACCACATGGTGTGAGCAGGATTGGATCAAGAATGATCTAGTCATTTTGACCAAGTCAACTAAAACTGTCTAGATACATTGCACTTACTTAGACAGCGCAGTTTCAGTGTAGGCTTCACTTGCTTGAGCTAGAAGCAAGTGTGAATGGGACCCATGGTGATAAAGGTTCCTTTGCTTTATAAGGAGGAGATGGAAGCCCGTTTTCATTATGCATTGGCTTATTATTTTCGTAGGGTCTGCAAGACTTGCATCCCTGGGATGTTTAGCAGGGTTTGTGGTGTTCTTCACCAAAGGGTGTTCCCGGTCGGGAATCCCTACCTCTTCCTCAAGGAAGAAGAGGTTTTGAGCTTCATTTCCTCATTCTGGCATTTGGCCAAGCTTCTCTCTATAGCTACAGCGTTATTTCTGCAGCAGATTAATGTTGTGTTGCTGGGTGCAGCAACAAAGGAATTCATAGAGTCATTCTTTGGCTTGTTTTCCAAGTGAAGGGCTCAACTATTCATTGGAGGATCAGTGAGGAGGACTCCCGAGCTTATTTACAAATACTTGGAACCAGGCCAAATAATCACCAACTCTCACAGCACAGTCTTGGACAGAAACTGCATTATTTTCAGAGGCAGTTGCTGAGAGAGCCATTTGGGCTCATCAGGAGGATTGTTCTTGAGTAGAGGGATCCGCCTTCTGTTGAAGAGAATTATCATATGAGGGCATCAATATTTCAGATCTAGCATAGCCTCATTGTATATTTTGATTCAGTTGTAGTGACAAGATATATTGCCACATTTGTACATTTTCTGGCATTTCTAGCAATCTCTCCTAGATTGGCTAGAAATCTTGTGTTGGAGCCCATTCTTCTTTTACTGGGAGTTTATTTATATATTTCATTCATATTTCATGTATTAATATCTATAGCAGTAGCTACACTCCTAGAGACAGCGCTGTCACTGCCCTCTGGTATTTTATGTAGTTGCTGCATCTCTTGTATTTCAATGCTTACTCCTTGGAGATGGATTCTCATTGAATGAAGGGTTTATTCCTCATTATATTTCTATATATTGTTGCTGATATACTCATGTACATAATGGATATAATATATTACATCTTAATTTGCATTCAGTTTTGCACAGTTTGATGATTATGTACATATATTGTTGTAAGCTCTCTCATTGAGCATTTTCTGAGAGATCTATTTTGGGGAGATCTGTATAAGCCCTCTAGGTTTATTTCTTTGGCTCATCTTCTGGAAGATAAGTGTTTAGTGTTTTAAAAAGGGGATCCAATCCCCCTTTCTACTTATTTTCACACTGTCTTCCTTATATAGTGTCCTTGAGGACCCTTTTGTAGAAATTCCTGAAAAAAGGAACATTACAACCAATAGCATCCTTTTACCTAACCCTAACCCGATGAGACTCTTACAAACTATTTGCAAGGGAAATCATAATCTATCTTCCACCTTCATTAAATACCTAGCTTAGAAATTTTATATTTATTTATAATATTCCTAGCACACAGATACTATGGTCTCAAACCATGGTTTGAGACTCATAGTTTACATTAAAGTTCATTTACACAAAAATAGGGGACTTTGACCATGCTAAAGCCCCTTGACTTCCCTTTGCACAATGCACACATACAATATAACCTAAAATGGAGCTTTGAAACTTGTGCCTCATGGGACCCCACTCCAACAGGCCCCCAACAGAAACATGTGACTCATCTCGAGTCACTGAGGCGCTGGCACCGAGTTGTTCCTGTACGGCTTCAGGAGACTTACATTAACACAACCCGAGAGGAATTGACCATTCAAGGTGGCTAGGCATACAACACCAGCTTCAGTGATTTCCTTCAACACATTAGGGCCAAGCCAGTGCATGCACAATTTCCCTGGGTGGCGTACCAACTTATTTTTCATATAATAAGACCAAATCCCCAACCTAGAATACTTTCTCTCTGATATGTCGATAATGACACACTTTTTTGTGTGCCTTATAGACTTGATGCCGATAATTTTCAATAAATCAATCCTCTTTCTCAGTAATCAACTACGCCAACCGTTCCATCAGAGCATATTCTTCCACCATATTGGTAAATATTGCAATTTGCAGACTCAGAATGATGAATTTCACTAGCAACAAAACCTCTTCCCCATGCACTAGTCTGAAGGGTATATGTCCTATCAGCTTCTTGTAGGTCATCCTATATGCCAAGATAACCACAGGTACCTATTCATGCCAAGAATTTATGTTAGCGTTACATACCTTGGTGAGCGTTGCCTCCAATATTTTGTTGAATTCTTCAACCACACCATTTTCCTGTGGGTGGTATGGGGTACTCTTTTGATGGCGCTTCTTAAACTCTTCTAGGAGGGCATCGATAGTTTCATTGAAAAAATGCATTTTCTAGTCGCTGATCAAAATCTTAGGGAAACCAAACTGTGTCAAAATGTTTTCAAAGATGAATTTTCCAGTGGTATCGGCAGTGCAGTCCCTTATGGGTTTGGCTTCAGCCCATCTGGTAACATAATCTATTATTGTGAT
The DNA here is from genome assembly GCA_034641835.2 of Pinus albicaulis. Lineage (NCBI taxonomy): Eukaryota > Viridiplantae > Streptophyta > Pinopsida > Pinales > Pinaceae > Pinus > Pinus albicaulis. The sequence goes on along the minus strand of CM076581.1, from coordinate 152,947,835 downwards.
GATGTAGTGCATGCCATTTCCTTTTTCAAGGGGATTGATAGGGCCGAAAAAATCAATATTCCATTTCCCAAAAGGCTGCAGAGCCATTGGGGGTGCAGGGGCATTTCATCTCGGCATTATGGCTTTCATGTCCTTTGGAAAACATGGCATGTGCGACAATGTGCAACAACATCACTACGCAGTGTGTGCCACTAGAAGCCAGGTCAAAAAATATTTTGTGCCATTGCCTTACCTACGTAGTGACCCCCAACGATTCCTCCATGGTCTTCATCTAGATATTCGCGTCTGTCACACTCAATAACATACCCGTGCAACACTTCATCTACACGCAGTTTGTATAATTGTAATGTGATGATGGTGGAGCCATCCATGTGAGTTACGAGTTCTCTCTTCTGCTAGAGATTATATTTTTTAGGTGTGCGTCCATTAGTCATGAATGTAATTATATCTAGGAAATGCTCATCAACCACATTTATTTCAAACAATTGAGTGTTGGGCAAGCCATCCTCCAGGTTGGTCAGGTCTTCACCAGTTTCAATGTGTGATAAGTGATCTGGCCCGACATTCAGGCGTCTTGGATTTACCACAATCTCAAAATCATATTCCTGAAATAATAGCAACCATCAACAGATCCTCCCCCTCAACAAAGGCTTATTGACCATGTATTTCAAATTAGAATGGTGAGTGAACATCTTAAAGTGGCACCCTAATAGGTAGTGGCGGTACTTCTAAAATGCATACACAATAGCTAACCCTTCTCGTTCTGTGGTTGAATAATTTCATTCTGCTTTGGAGAGTTTTCAACTGGCATAGGAAATGTGGTGATCTATTTCTCTCGCACCAGGCTTCGCTAACACGACTTCGAGCACAATGCACGATGTGTCTACATGTACATGTAACTACTTCGACCAGTCTGGGAAGACCAATATGGGTGCAGTAATCATATTTTCTTTTAGCAACTCGAAGCTCTTCTCACACTCATAATCCCATCAGAATGTCACATCCTTTTTTAGTACATTTTCCAAAGGAAAAATGATCATTTCATAGCCCTGAATAACTTTCCAGTAATACCCAATGTGCCCCAAGATTGAGCCTAGCTACATAACGTTCGTGAGCACCTCCAAATTATCTATCACTGTGATCTTGGAAAGGCTAACCATCAACCCTTGCTAACAGACAACATGTCCCAGAAGTACCCCAAATGGTACAGAGAAGATACACATTTTAAACCTTAGAGATATATGGTATTTCCTACAAGTGTCCAACATGAGGCGCAAGTTCGAGACATGGTTCTTCAAGAGTGAAAATATAGTCCAGTCATCAAAATATACTTCTAGGAACGTTTTGATAAATTATTTGAAGGAAACTACATCCACACATGAGAAAATAACATGAGAATTCTTCAATCCAAATGGAATTACCGTATATTGAAAAGACCCCCATTCTGTAGCAAAGGTAGTTTTACTCCCATCTTTCGGTGCAATCCGGATTTGATGATACCTCGAAAACCCGTCGGTAAAGGAATAGGCCTCTTAGCCACCAAAATTAACCAAAATTTCATCATAGAATGGGGTAGGGAATGGATCATGCACACGAGCATCATTTAATTTGCGCAGGTCAATACAGATCCAAATTTCGCCCTTAGTCTTCTTGTCATGCACTATTATAGGACTTACCCACTAATATTCTTCTACTTGCTCAATGATGCTTGCCGCAACTATTTTATCCAATTCTTCTTTCACCTTTTTTTTATATCGAGGATTCATCCTATATGGGTGTTGTTTGACTAGTCACACATCTGGCTTAAAGGTTATCTTCATAACCCCAAGGTCATCGATGATTCCCTTCAATTCAGAAAATTTCATGGGGAAAAAATCTTGGTATTCTGTTAGTGACTTGACAACTTTACCTACAGTATCATCATCCAAGTAATCTCCAATATTCGCCAATTTAGTTTCTTCTTCAGAGCCAATATTCACCTGCCTAATATTTAATGGCTTTGTTACATTGGGCGCAGTGAGGGAGGGATCGACCACTACACATTGGCCCTCAGATTTTGGGATCAAGGTATTCCTAGGGTTCTCGTCATGTTCTTCAATGGTCAAATTTCGGCAGTTTACAATGTCTTGCATTTGTGCATCCCATGGTGGCACAGTACATTCTATATATGGTGGGGAGTCATCAAAAACAACTCCCTCAATATCCTACAATGCTTCATCCAATCCCTCTGATCCATTGGTCAAGCTGAAGGTTAACAGAAAACTTTCACTCATTGTAACCCAATTCAGAGTTCCTCAATGCAGCTTTGTCTCTACATACCAAGAAGTAGGGATTGGTCCCAACGTATAGATAAACATGTGAACCCATTTGTACCTGGACTTCTTATTCTATACATCCATTAACGTAGCCAGGTGTTTGCATAGATGACCCTGGCCACAAAAAACCTTAGTTGTTTAGCCAGTAAGCTCGTCAAAGTGCAACCGCATCATTCTGCTACCTTCATCCCACATACGTAGGTTCTTATTATCGGTTTATCACCAATGGGAAGGAGTAGCGCACAACCCCAGATTCAAAGAATGAAATCTCTGTGCTTCGGGTACAGTCACCTCCATTATCATGATAAATATATTGATATAAGATGAAGCATTATAGTGTGGTAGATTACGTACCTCAGACGTTATAAAGCTTAGGTATCTAGCCACACGATTACAGCACAATGTGAACATCTCATTCAACAGGTTCTTTCAATTATCAATCTTCTCATAAGAATGTGAAGAACAGGAGTTGTCCTTTTCCCATGTAATACTTCCATCTGTTGTTGGGTTAGACCAATCCCCTTCACACAGATCTAGGTTATAGATTTGGGTTGTGTTGTCCTCAGCATGCAGAAGCTTCATATATCTGTGTCATTCAGCGGGGTCTAGAGGGATGATAACTTGGACTCCATTGTTATCAAACTCTAGCCTTCTTTTCTTCAAGTCTATGACACCATCCATGTCAATAGCCAAATCCAATCCCAGCAACGCAAGATAGGGATATGTATCATCCATGATCTCTATCTCTTCAAAGTTGGCTTTCACACTGACACCCTCAGTACTTACTACAAATTGAGGCAATTTCCCAAGAGGAATGATCCTCTGATGATTGGCCATGTGCAGATGTATCATGGACCATTCCTGCTTGGGTTCGCCCATGCACTGTCATGTTTTTTTTGGTAGAAAATTCATGTCTAACCCCAGATAAAGAATCTCTTGGTCCATCTCATAAGCTCCTATCTGCACAGTCAGGCGCATCTCTCTACCCGTTCTTTTCTTATTTTTGTAGATTTTACTGATGGCATGATGTTATACCATTGGTGGCCCCCTTTCTACACAATTATCTATCATTGGTTTCAATTTTTCTATTGCCCTCTTGGTGCGCAGTAATTTCATACATGATTGTAGGAATGGTTTAATCTCTTCATCCCCTCCAACGCCTTGCAATGGTCTACTTGATGTTGATGCACCACCCTCAATGAATTATTTCTGTGCCTCACTAAAGGTTTCTTTTGCACACTAAAGATCATTTCCAATTTTATGTTGTAGCACCTTACGAATCAAGACACTTGTAGCTGATGGCTTCCATTATCTTCATTGGTATCTAAGACGCTCCTTGTTACTACAATCACACATGGATCCTCCCCACGAGGTTCAACGTGCACCTTCTCTATATTTTGTGTCAGGGTCTGCGTTTTTATTTACTGCATCTTAGAAATTAGGATAGGCAAATCTTCAAGTACATGATCAAGTTTCCTACAAAACCTACAAGACTGGTCATAGGATTCGGAAAATCACGTGAAAAATGGCCAGGATCTACTTAATTATAATGAATGACTTGTCCACTTCCTCAACTAGTTGATCCACCTCCCTGACCCATTCCTCTGCTCGAAGATCCTCCATGCCCTGAAGGGGATGCTGATGAGAAGGACTCAGCCTACACCCTGAATATTTCAGATTTATCCATCATCATCTCCTAGGTGTGATAGTTCTTCTCCTCATGCCGTAATGACGAGAAAAACATGCAAAACAACTTCTTCCGATCAGGCTGATATTTCCCAATCCTTGGATAGGAACCTTTTTCATGAAATTGAGCAACCTGACAGATGGTATGCCAGTAAGGGCTATTCAAGGGGTTGGTACCTCCAACATTCAAATGATTAGTGAAAAAGAGACACTGATCCTTATGGTGATCAGAAGATTTGCATTTTATACACCAGATCTTTTTGCAGGCTTCCTTGCCCTTATCATTACGTAGGATTTGAATTTCCAAGTGTATGGCTTCTAGCAGGTTCTGTATTTTTTGAGTCCCAAGTGCAACAGGTGTCAGTGTAGCCTCCATTTTCATTGCGACCTCTACAGACTCAGCTAATGTGCAATTTTTTTTCTATCATAATGGATGGTGCAGATGGGGGAGAAACATAGAAATGAACCATTCTTTATGCTCAGCATCATCAATGACAAACCCTTCATCCCTAATGACACGCTTCAACCATTGGTCTGCTTCCCATATAGACTCATTAACCTCCTCATGGATATCTTTCATCTCAATTACCAGTTGTGAGTATGATTTAGGCTTTTTGAATTGCTCTTTTAGGGTTTTATTTATCTGTTGCAAGGTAGCATCAGGGTTATCCTAAACATGCATCATGTACCAACCCAATCCTATATCCTGGAAGGTTGTAGAGAGTTGTGATTTCTGGATATCATTATTGAGAACTTTTTGCGCCTGCCACACAACCTTAGTCACAAACTAGAAATTTTCGGTGTCCTCATTCCTGATACCTTTGAAATTATGTAGCTTCATTGACGTGACCATTGTTGCTTTTGGGGGAGGAGGAGGAGATGGACTAGGTGGTGGGGTAGGTGGTCTCTGGTGAAATGAAAAAAGTGGAGTGGATGGGGTAGGGAACACACTTAAGGGTCTCTACTGGAAAAATATTTCTTCATCAGAATCACTGGAGCTAGATTTTTCTGGTTCAGGCTCAGTATTAGATTTAAGCTTGAGAGGGCTATAACAGAATTCTTCAGATTCATCGCAGTAAATTCTGTCACTGCACATAGCTGAAACCTTTTGATGCATTCAAGCAACATGTTCGTAGAGACAACCCTTTTCACACAATATCATCTTCAATGATAATTTCAATGAGCGCAAAAAATTACCACTAAGGCCTTTGAGAAATATTCTCTTTGCTTCATAGTAGGACACAAAAATATCAATGGAAAATTCAGTCACAAAGCCACCGAAGAGCCTGTCGATCCAATGATCTACCGCCTGAGTGATATTATTATAAAATTTCTCTACTTTTTGGATTAATTTAGAGGTCCACTCAGTGACTAGGTCATCTCTTATACAACGATGAAATTCAGCTAAGTGTGACAACCACTCCTGGAGCTCATATGTGAAGGAACTAAAGAAACTCTCATGCACTTTAGTATATATATAATTTTTGACCCACTGTTCAATATATATCTTACTACTCTTATTCTCTTGGAGTGAAAATTCTAGGATATTTCTATCCAACCAATCTTGTAATTCATTTCACAAGGGCTCCCATAACATCAAATCTCCCTCAAAATGACGATCTCGGTCCCGACAATCGAACCATTTTTTTTTCTTGAGGGTTCCTCACCCAGGTTCAGAGTTATAGGTAAGCCAAAAAACCCTCCAAATATTGGTGCTTGTGGCAGTGATATGCTTGCGTAGACCAAAGTCTCACTCGAAGCAATATGGGGGGTGTTGGAACCAAGTTTCTGCACTCTAAGGGAGGGATTGACTAGGGGCCCTCAAAAAAATCCCACAAAAAACTTATACAGATGCGGGCACAGAGACTGTGCAAACATAACCATAATACCACAAAATTTCTATCACTTTAGCACAAATAAATAGGTCAGGACTAGATTTCACTCTTACTTAACAGAAGTCAGTATTCATGCATAAACACATCAATTATCTATGTGCATTCATCAATGAGAAAAAATATAGTGCGATCTCATTAAAGAATAATAGTTAATATCCCAAATGCATAACACGAGAAGTTTGCCAAAAAAAATTCCTTCTATTAATTCTTCAGATCTGTCAATACATACTTTTTCCTTCAAAAACCCTTACAAACCCTTACTATCCCTTCCGCGCACACAGCCAATGGAGTCCACAAACAACCATGAATAGGTCTCCACGCACATAGCCAGCAGGAGCATTTTACCCAACCCTAACCCTACGAGACTCTTATAGGTTATTTGCGAGAAAAATCATAAGTTATCTTCCACCTTTATTATCTACTTAGCTTAGACATCTTCTATCTATTTATAATATGCCTAGTGCACAAATACTATGGTCTCAAATAATGGTTTGAGACCCATAGTTTGCATTAAAGTTCATTTACATGAAAATAGGGGAATTTGACCATGCAAAAGCATTAGGGGAATTTGGAGGTCTAAAATGGGCCTCCTAAGAAAAATTTACAACAAAAATAAATTTTATAAGAACCAATAGGATTTAGGATGATGATGTTAACCATGGGGGATGATTCACCATTTTTGGAGTAAAATAGTACAAATATTAAAAAATAATAAAATAATAAAAATACTTTTTCAACTCATATTTTCAACTTATATCCTTAAGGTTTTACTCAAATTTATAGTAGGCGTACTCGTTGTATGTAAAATTTATTTCCTCATCCAAGGAGTACTCATGTTGCATACTTTCAATGGACCTTTCTACTCGAAAAATGAGAAATACATGAAAAAACGTGTTTGAAATCACGTTTTTCATGTATTTCTCATTTTTAATGTATCAAGGTCCATCAAAATTATGCAACATGGGTACTCCTTGGATGAGAAGTCTAATTATGCATCCAACGAGTCTTTCCGCTCGAAATTTGAGTAAACACATAGGGAGATAAGTTGAAAATATGAGTTGAAAAATTATTTTTTCCTTTTTTTCCCTCTAAAAATTGATGATGCAATCAAATCATATTTTATTATTTCCACTATTATTTTATAATTTCCTTACGAGGCCCATTTTAGACCTCAAAATTCCCATAGTGCCCCTTGAATTTCCTTTGCACAACACGAAGAAACAATATAACCGGAAATGGATCTTTGAAACTTGTGCCTCATGGGTCCCCACTTCAACAATCTTGTATCTGGAGTTAGATTTTCCTTCTCTTGAGTTTCCATGTTTCTTCTCTATCTTCCAGTATTATTATTTTGTATATTTCGAGTTGAATAAGTTTCATTTTTTCTTCATGGGTTAGGTAACCCCCTCCTTCAAATAGTTCCATTTTTTTTAGAGTGGCCTCAATATGTGATAAATATTCCTCGTCTCATTTGTGTTTCCCTTTAAGCAATGCAAGAGTTTTCATTTTAATGTTATTCAGTTCTTTTTTAATTGTGAGGCCATGGATGGATTCCCCATTTTTTCACACCTCTTCGAATGTTTAGTCACCAACTTCCTATATGCTTTTAACTTTATCTTGTTCGAGTTGAATCTAAAGGGGGCCCTAGGCTTGTGAAAATGGCCAATCATCTGCAGATATATGGGATGGTGGTTGGATTGGCCTCCTTTGTCACCCATTTCTTGAAACAAGATAAATGTTCCAGGAAATGTTCCTTAATAAATAATCTATCTAGCCTGCGAGAAATAGCCTCATCCCCTACTCTCTGGTTCCTCCAAGTGGGGAGGATTTTTTCCATATCGATATCAATAATATTATGGGATTCCATAAGTAGAGAGAAGAAATCAGAGAGAGAATCCTCAGGTTCCTTACTTCCCCAAAATTTAGATATTCCAATAGAAAATTTTAAATGAACATCAATGATGATATTATCAGTGTTCATGAAGGGAATATTCATCAATTTATTCCGGAAAGTGACACGGTTGTGAAAGGGGCCATATATGTTGAGGAGTCTGAGAGTGGTACAAAATTATTCTGATTGTATGCTCGCAAAATTATAGTTATGAGATCCCAACTGTTTTAGCACCATGGTATATTTAGGGTTGTATCTAAGAGAAATCCCCAGAGATTGGCCCATAACATTGATCGCATGAAATTTGCACCCTTTAATTGACGATGATAGAATATGTTCTACATCCATACGAGCCCTTATCATTTCTTGAATAAATATGATATCAAGACGATTCAAAAATATGATATGCTTAAGGGAAACATTTTTGGAGGGGTTGGACAACCCACGACATTTGAATGATAACCACTTCATGGGGGAATGATCGATGGGGCATTAATCACTATACAGACCCCTTCTAATGAAATTGTTTTACCAAACACAATGTCCAGGCTAGCCTGGTTCACTTCTTTGGACATGTGAGAATTCCTACCAAGGGTAATATTTGGTATCCTAGACAGGGAGAGGGGCCTAGGACTAGTCCGATGACTAGAGAGGATAATAGAGATTGGGAGGGGAGGTATATCGAAAGAAATATCTATGCCCCTATCCTGAGTCAAATGAGGAATCACTGAGAGAATGGATAGAGGGAGAGGGTGATGGGTAACGCGTCAAGAGATAGATTCAAGGTGATCCACTGGTAGGTGAAAATGCGATATAGAAGCAACACAAGACATCAATGAATCATAAATTAGTGATATAGTGCAAGAAGATAAAGGAGGGGAGGAGGAAGAAACACTCGATGAGGAAGTTGAAGACTATTGGGTTGAGATCATGCCTGAGCCATTATAGTACCCGCCAGCATGCAGAGTGACATCCTCAGTGGCTCGATGTTCTACTGATGAAGAGGGTAATATGAATGTGTTCAGCTGAACTTGAGCAATGATGATCATAAGAGTCTATCTATTAGAACCCTCAACCCCTGCTAAGTTGTTAACCTGATTGTGCAGTAGAAGTCGACAATCCTTGTAAACATGACCAACCTGGTGACATCAAAGACATGAAAGTTACACCTTCATAGTTCAATATTTGGTTTTCAATATGTCCCCTGTAATGCAAGATAAGGTTCTCCACCAACCCTTCTCGAGTATACATATAGACTAAAATCTTGGCGTAAGACGTTCTGTTGGTATCGATATATGATTTATCATATTATAGATATTCTCCCTTCTCATCTCCTATGAGGCGAAAGACATATTTATACCATAATTTCATCGGTAATCATAGAAGGAATTCCCATATTGGACGCATGCCTAGTTTCTCATGTGAAATATCATATAATGGTGTCCATTCATTTAAAAGAATCGTAGCCATATCAATATTCTAGTAGTGGGTGAGGACCTAGCTGATGTGCTCTTCATGTGAAAATCTAAGGGAAAAGAATTCCTTTTAGAGGGTTTGAATTATAGGGAGGGATTCTAGGGCCTTTCCCCATATTTCCTATGCCCATTTCATGAGCCAGGTGATAGAGTAATTCCTTCCCCTAATTATTCGAACTCAAACCCTAACAGTTCTCTCCATGATGTCATCAAGGTGGATTCTTTCTCGTACTACCAGTGCCCGGTTCTTTTCCTTAACCTTTAGGAATTTTTTTTCTAGATTCACTCTTGTGGTGCACTTCAGGGTCTTTAGATGATGAGCCCTCATGTGGGTGTTGCTTTTCTACCAGGTGGCTAAGGCTAGGTTGAGAACCCAGAACAAAGTGAAATTCTAATCCAAAGGAAACCCTAGATAGGGAGCACTGGGAGAAGGGAGAAACGAGGCGCCTGCCAATAAATTGGAGAATGTGACAGTAAAAGGAGGATTGCGCATTGCATCCAATAAAAACTTAACTGCCCTTCGACGAAAAATATAGACCACATCGAAATCCATTTTTTCTATCCCCCATCTTGAATGTTGTATAGGATAAGAAATATAAATTAAATAATTTAATCGTAAGTTGAATATAAGTTACTATTATCCTAAATTTAAAGTACAAATAAAGGTAGCCCCCCATGGGGTAGCTCAATTGGAAAGCACAACGAAATGAAGTGTTCTGTATCAAGAGATTCAAGGTTAAAATCTCCTCGACTTACTTGTGTCTGCATAAGGGCCATATATAGGAACCTAAGAGTTATAGTGGTAGTGGTCGGAATTTACCTTGTATCATACAAATACAAAACCGACCCAATTTCCAATTCCTCTAATCACAAAAAAAACAAAGAAAAATAAGAATAAAATAAATAAATAAATAAGCTTAATAATTAATAAAATAAAACCAGAAATTGTCCACGTGGTCTTGGATAGATAATGATCGGGTACACTCTTAAATCACTTCGAGATTTTAAGTTATTGGTTAAATTCCCCACCCTATTTAGGTGTTATTCTTGGAAATTACCATGATGTAGCTTCACCAATGCCAAACTTACAAAAAACAAACAATCATAAAATAACGAAATTTATTAAAAACATTATTTAAGAAATAAAATATAATTCGTATATTTATAAATAATTAACAATACAATATTACATTAAAATATATTATTAAACATTTTTTTTAAATAAGAATTAAATAGAACCAATCCACATATCAAAAAAAAAATTAATAAAAGTAATAATCAATACAAGTGGAATAATTGTGATGCAACATAGTCCCTGCCTCTATTGCTAATTAATTCATTAAAGGTTTTGCTCTTATAATGAAAGATCTTGGCACAACGCTCTTTGCAGTGGAAACATATGATATTATTGGCAATATTTTAATTATAAATAATCCATATCTATGTATTATTATAATCACCAATCAATTGAGTAAAGGTTGTGTGGAGTGCAAACAAAACCGTGTATAATGAAACCTCTCTACGCAATGAAATCTCTTCCCACAAAAATCTTTTTATAATAATTGTAAGATTTTTTTATGGTTATCTTTGGGAAATTAGGCATAGATGTGCGAGTGGAAAGAAATTCCATTATGTGAATGAATCTTTCAATCTTTCACTGTGTAGACCTAGACACTCTGAACTAAAGGATTTGCTAATTAATTAATTAAAGGTTGTGCTCTTATAATGAAATATGTATATTTATGTAATAGAAAAATTTGAAATATCATTAGATTACAAATTAAAGTTGTAAAGTTTCTTCTTCACCTTTTTTTCTCACATATATTATGCATAGCTAATTCTGTATAAATTTAAATGGAAAACAATTTAAGATTAATTTTCCCTCTGCACCCCTATTGTCCCACACAAACCCCATCCTTTGCACAATAAAAGCTTTTCATGAGGAAAAATTTGTATGAGGAAATATAATAGTATTAATTTGAAATTACGCGTTGATATTGTGCTAAGTTTCCACTATCTACTTGGATTTTCTTGATTATTTTGTAGGTGAAATTAATGGCAAAGACAAAGGCTTAATACCAAGGAAAGTTAGATATATGGTAATTTTTTATTGTTGGATCAAGTTTTCATGCATGGAGCTAGGGATTACAGCCATAATTCGTGATTTTTATTAACAAATGTGGCACAAGTTGGATTTTATGGAGCACAAACAAAACTATGTATAATGAAATCTCTCTGCATTGAAATCTATTGACATAAAATCTTTGCATAGGAACACATTTTAATTAACACCTCTTGGAGACCGTGTGAATTTTTCCACAATCCAGAAATATTTTTTTATGGTTATCTTCGTGTAATTTGGAATATGTATGGGGTTGCACATGAATACCATTTTACGTACCTCCACATTTTGCACAATGAAAAACCTTATGCAAAATTGATATACGATTACACTCATAAACAAGTTTTCTAATCACAAAATTTACAAAAAAATAATTTTGTTGATATTGACACCTATTAAAAATTCCATTTCCATCCACTATGTTATTAGTTGGTTTTAGGAATAAATGTGGATCATATTGAAAATGTCACCATGTCTACCATTATTCGCAATAATACTGAGGCAAGTGGTGGACCCATATGATATTATTGGTAATATATTAATTTCATGTCCCTTTTTTTATACCCCTTGTTTTTTAATACAGATGTGTATATTTATTATTATAAAAACCCGACATTCTATTGTTCATTAATTAGCATGAAAAACTTTCTTCCCTTATTAAGTCTTGTAATATATAGTCTCCTCCCTTTAGTCACTAACACGAATGATATACTCCACTACCCTCGTCTTTTAATGATATAATGTACTTGGAGAAAGTCCTTGGGTAATCTATGGTTAATCTGATTAAATCCTCCGTTCTAAGATGTGTTCCCTTGATAATTAAAGTGGGCACATATAACATATGGCCTTAAGGGATTTTCTGTGATCTCGAGTGTGTTACGAATAATCTAACACCATATCATTTTATTCTTTTACTTACAACCCACTCTCAACTATACTCTTATTCTACATTTTAGATCCCCTCAGCCTAGTCTTATATATGTATGTTTTTTTTTAAGAGGATCTATCTGTCCATATTCATATTTTTCTTTCTTATAGTTATAACATAAATTACACCCAAATGTCCAGACCATGCAATTTTTCTATTATTTAGATATTTTTGGTCTTGCATTTTGACCCTTACACCCATGAGACTTCATATATGTTTACACTATTATGAATATTAGGTGATTTATATATCCTTTGGTGATTCATGAAATTTTACATATGAAATTTTTATTCAAGGGTTGAGTAACTCTTACTAATTTCGTTTCAGATTCCCTTGTGCATGACAACTGGTTTGAGGAGTTCAAGGTATTTTGGACAAAGCACTACCAATATCCTTCCTCTGGCTCATTTGAAACCATGTGACTATCACATGGGTGCAGGGATTGACATACTTGAAATGTGAGGATTCTAAAAAAATATCCAACGGTGCCATTCTCCCACCTCAAACCCTAAACCACCCAGAACCTGTGCTCTTATGTTCCTTTGTTATTTGTGCCTACCTGAGCGAAGCCTAGTGTAGCTATCTAAATCCATCATCCCAGCTGTCATAAGGGTTCCTTATACATTTTCTATTAACTATTAACATCTATGTGATAACTTCATCGCATTAGGATATATTTCTTATACCATAAAGGACACCAAATTGTGGCGATTTAATTTCTATTTCTTGAGACGTGAGCCTCTAGTGTCATGCAAGATTTCCATTTTTTTTCTTCAGAGGTAAGATATTCCATTGTAATGCAATCCACATGTATTTAATTTTTTATTTTCTTTTCTCTTACTGATGTTTTTAGCTAATAGGTTTGGGTTTTCCTTTCGATTCAGAGGAAAAAGTGAGAATGTGTGCAATGTTAGGGTTTAATCTGATCCAACGCTCCTCTGAGTTTATAAGCCTCTACATCTATGATTCTGCTTATACACTTACATGTATATTTCTTTTAGGTTTATTAGAATTTTTAAACTATTTTTGTTTTATTTTCATAACATCAAGTTTGTGTGATGGTGCTTCTCTCATGGGCAGGGGTTGTAATCCGGTTGATCATGAACCCAGTTTTACTGTTATTTTCCATAGTAGTTAAGCCTATACGCTAGCTTGTATCATGAAATTATTCCTCTACATGTGAGATGAGTTCATTTATATGTAATCGTATATTTATTTCCATATTCATGTTGTATAATTTGTTTTGGTACGAGTAATGGAGTAATTTTTTTCTGTAGCTCTTTCCAGGGAGCGCTAGTAGGTGCACTAAATCCTCTTCCCACAAAAATTTAATCACAGGTTAAATTTCCCTGTGCGCATATATTCCACAATTAAATTTCCCTTCTAAAAATGGGTTGCTCCTAGATCTAAATTCCCTTTTATTTTCTGGAAGTGCCTTCAGGTGTAATATTCCTAAATTAGCCATGAGCTAGTTGGAATATTAATTTTTTTTTTACTACTTTGTTTAAAGAAAAAGAGGACAAAGGAGGTCCATAATTCTCCTTAATAATGAATAAATCAATGCCAAAGGTGAAAGAGATAAATCTTGGCAGCTTAATTAAGCACCCTTGTTGTGGAAAGGGGCTGGATCAGATTGACTGGGTCAACCTTGACCAAATCAACATCGCTGTCATGGAGGAGTGGTCATTGATGAGGGAAAATGCAGCTTTAGATGGAGATGTTTTGTGTGAATGTAGTGATATTTTTGGATGGGGATTAGGGTTTGCAAGCTCATATTTTATTTAAGGAAGAGGATGGCAGCCATATTGAGGGTGTATATTGATAGATGATTTTCTGAATATATGGTATGTTTAGACATATATCTTTCTCTAGTTGTTTAGCTGAGACATAGTGTTGTTTAGCACAGGGTGTTACTGATCGAGAATCCCACATCTTCCATTAAGGAGCTCTTGGAGGAGTCTTGTACTACATTATCCAATATGAGGCCTAAGGCCAAGCTTCATCTTTCTTTTACAGCACAAATCCTGTTGAGGGTTTGGTTGTTTTGCAAGTTGCAGCAAGTGGTGATTAGATATCTAGATCTAGGCCATCTCATTGCTTATTTTCAGTGGAGGAGGATTCCTTTCCATTGGGAGGACAATATTTAAGTCCATTGAGATTATTTTCAAATCTTGGCAATAGGTGAAATGGTTATTCATCCCTACAACACATTTCACTTCTAGATCTGTGTTATTTCTGTAGGATTAGTTGCAGGGTGGTTTGGCAAACCATTTGGAGAGCTGATTTTCTAGTGAAGGGGATCTTCCTTTCACTTCGAGGATCTACTGGAGGAGTCTATTTTATTAATCATATAATTTCAACCACACTTTCCAGATCTGTATTTTTCAATAGATCTGCAGTCTTAGATCTCAGATCTACCACTTGTACTTGGTGTTTTGCTGAAAACCCTTGAGGGGTTCTTTAAAGGATCTTGTATAATGCTAAGATATGATATAGATCTATCTTTTGAGGCACATATGAGCCCTATATATGATGTATAATCAAATACTATAGCAGAGGTAATAAAATAACGATGTAAGGGTCTTCCAGCTTTTCTACATAGTTGCAAAACCTCATATTAAGGGATTTCATCAATTGGAGGCTTTCATTTCTTGTTATGCATCTTATGGCCCATTTCTTATGTATATTTTACTGCTGTTATAACATATAAAAGGTATCCATATTGGGCTATTTCTTTATTATGATGATCTGCATTATTGTTCCAACATTTTGCACTATATTCTTGCTTTTCCCATTTGGGAATATTACATCAAGTAATCACTCTGTCCACCTGATTTGGTCAACTAAAGTTCTTGCATTAGTAGCTAATTGAATAACCTCTTTTCCAGGTCAATTTTTATGGATTACCTGTTGTGTGAATCCATGCCTTTAAAACTATTCTTAATCTCTCTACTAAGCTAAATTTACCTAGATAGTGTTTGGCATTCTTATAGCTACTCGGGTGCTTATTTAATAATTCCTGGACAAATACCTTAGATGTGGACACATTGTTTACCAGTTTTATAATGTATTATTCCTCTCATCTATTAATGATGCTTAGAAGTACACTGGGTGATATATTTCCAACATATATTAAGATTATGTTGTTTCGACTTCCATGTAGTTAATGCAGTATAAGTTACTCAATGTTAATTTCTATTTTCTAGGATTAAAGGAATTGTTTTTGAATAGGTGTTGGGCCTCCAAAATGTCATCCACTTTTACCCTCATTTACATCAGTTTACCATATTCTATAACAATTTACCATATTATGGAGCTCCATAACCCTACAATAATAACCATTTTCATGATTATATGGGTTTATCATTATTATTCCAAGTCATTTATTTTAAGTATTTTGGATAATATATGATTAAATATTAGTAAATCAACATGTTTTCATATATATCTAAAATTGGGATGAGTTTTATGACATTGTATGTCTATTTGAAGATTATATAAGAGCCATATTTGGTCACTCAACCACTAATTCGAATTTCAATTTCAACTCATGAAGATTTGTGGATACCAAAACACTAGTGCATTTTTATGTTATGGACACACTCGTTTTTTTGTATGATATTTTCTATTTTTTGGAGACATTGACCCGTGACATTGCAATTATTGTAATTTTTAAAATCTGTTATTCATTGAGAGCTCAACATATATATTATAAAAATATTCATATAAATAATATTTGATTAGTGAACTTGTATATGATGTTTGAATTAATTTTTTATATTATTACATTTCACATTTCTTCATTATAATATTTAATCATCCATATATATAATCAATGGTGTAACATTTCACAGTGACATTGGATAAAAAAATATAATAAATTAAAATGTATTTTATTATATATCAATAAGAGTCTCTTTGTCACAAAAAATGGGATTTTTATTGGCAACCCCTTGTCTTTCAATTGAGACACTATGTCCATGGCTACATTAAAAAAATGTGTGATTTTCACTGAAATTTATATCAAAAAATATAACAGTTTGCATTCATATCCAAATAGATCATCATTCTTCGTTGGAGTTGTTGCCACTATTCAAGCTACTTCCATGACTTGGGTTATTTGGAGTAATGTTTTATTGATTGCATCAATTTATTTTCATGTATTTATCATTTTTCATGTAGAAGGGTTCATCAAAATTATGCAACATGGGTACTCCTTGGATGACGAATTAAATTCTTCATCCAACGAATGCTCCTGCTTGAAATTTTAGTAAAACCATAGGGAGATAAGTTGAAAAAGTAGCTTTCTTTTATTATTTTACATTTGTATTTTTTTACTCCAAAAATGATGAATCATCCCCCATGGTTGATATCATCATCTAGAATAATATTGGTTCTTACGCAACTGATTTTAGTTGTACATTTTTATTTTGAGGCCCATTTTAGACCTCAAAAATTCTATAATGTCTACACAACCACATTTAAGACCCACCCAATTACCTACACAATTACTTTTGAATCCAAATCATAAAGTAACTCGTCCCACTGACAATTCTGAGATACAAAATTTGTAAACATATATGGTTGCTCCTCTTTATCTAAATGGAATTAATATTATATCAAGAAGAGTATTAAAAAAATAATCCTCTATAGTCACCAATGAACAAAAGGAGGAAAAAATTCCTGATAAAATAGATCATACATAAATAAAAAAATATTTCCCTACTTCTTCAACTAATCAACCATATACATCTTCTCAAAATCCTCCTTTTATAGAGTGGTTAAAAATAAATAATAATTTATCATAGAAATTTCTTTTATCGTATTATGATATGCAAGGTGGGTTATGGAATTTTTGTATTAAAATTTATTTCTTGCAAAAAATAAAATACATTCCTATATATGCAAAAACAATCAAGGAATTATGTATTTAAAAATAGGAAGAAAAATGAAATAACCTCAAAAGTTACATCTTATTGGAAAGCTAGCAGATATAATGATGTGATGAACTTACATAGAAAAATATTTAGATAGAAGAAGTCCCATTGTGAAAATCAATATCAATAGCATCGCAATTCAAATACTATGATTGATCTAGGAGCAACAATAAATGTAATGACCAAAAGTATTATGGATGAATTGTAATTAAGTAATCTTCAATATACACAAATTGTGTTACAATTACCAACGGATGTGATCCCGCTGTGTTTCGTCGTGATTATGGATTTACTTTGAAACATTATCAATTTTTTCTACAGTGACACAATATAGTAAAGTGAGGGAGCCCTGAAACTAAGAGTTGACTCAAATAATAGCCCAAGTTGATTTTTCTCAATCTCCAATTTATTCACTTGTTTCTCCAGCTCAAATAATTTATTTTATTCTTTCCTTGTTTCTTCCCATATGATTGAGTGGGTTTAAAAGGAATCATTCCACTTCTCTCCCAATCATCTAACAATATACTAGTTCTCCTTAATAGGAATCACACTTTCCTCATAAGATGTTATCATTTGATTGCACCTATCTTAATTTTCTATCATCAAATATCATGGATATCTACTTGTATGGATTTTTATTCTATTTTTTTATCCTCTGTTGGGTAGATATCTATATTAAAGTATTTTTGTTATTTTTGTTTTGGATACCCATTTCTTGGATTTCTCTTTTATAGGAATGCGCTATCTCTTTTTCTTCAAGGAGAGGTTCCTCTACACAAATGGAATCTACTACCTAGGCAAGGAGTCTAACCAGGGAAATTTTTACGGGCCAATATTCACAAGTGGAGTAATTTTCCATACATTCTCCAAAAAACGATTCACTAATTTTCATTTTTTATAAAACTTATTCACCCAAATATTATTAAATAAAATTATTTTACCGTAAAAATCACCAAAAGTTTATATAGTATATAAAATTATTAAAAATTTGAATATTTTTACAAAGTATCACCAAACATTTCATATTTTTCATATTATGGAGTAGTGAGTTTCGTCAAGGTTTCTAAAATTTAAGATAAATTTACATCCTTGAAAATTTCCCTAAGTCTAACTTCCCAAAAGCCCTCCCCTTCCCAAGTTCATCTCTCAACATCTTGACACTGGTTTGTAGTTTCTTGTTCTCCTTTCAAAGCACCCTATTATTACTCAAAATTGATTTGTACAAGGGCATAAGAAAAGGAGCCCTTACAGTTTTATCTCTCTCGAACTTAAATGTATTTTATAGCTCTGGGGCAAAAATCGTCTCCTCTAGTTTTGGAGTTCAAACTTCTTCCTCTTCTTAATATGCCTTGAGAAAAAAAGCAACGCCTTTAGGAGTTGAAACTTCTTCCCACAATAGTTCTTCTGCCACAACAAGGTCCATTGTTCTCATATCTTCATCAAATACAAGCCCAACAAAGTCTTGACTATCCCCCGTGACTTCTATTGTTCTTGTGTATCAACATGATGTCTTTCCTCCATTAACTCTGATGGTTCATTTTGGAGAAACAAGTGATTCTCTTTGTGCTACAACTTCTTTTTTTTTTTCCACCCTTATTGTTTCTTGCTTAATACTAGGGGTTTCTTCTTTTATTTATTTTGTTGCAATAATGGGGGCATACCTGGTCCTTTTATTCTTTGGAATAGGTACATATGCTGGCCTTTTCTTCATGCTTCCTAATATTTTTATTGGTGGTTTCCTCCCTATTATCTCCATCCTCTCCTACACATCCTAGAAGAAAGCTTATTTTCATAAAAAATTGTAAAGAAAATATAACTGTAAGAGTAGAATGATCTTGACAGAACCATCAAGAAACCATGAAGTCCCCTTATTTTCATGAGTTTTATTATAATTATTATTTTTGTTGTTGTTGTGATTATTGTTACTATTATTATTATTATTGGACATGCCATGCACTAGCATAGGATATTTCTCACATAACATAATCGCTGGTATGCCTTTAAGGGTTTTCATACATGGGATTTATTTTTATTTATTATCTTTATTCTTTATTCTTTGTTTATTATCTATATACATGGTGGTGGGATGAATCACCTAGCAGGGGTTCCTCCTTTTTTGACAATCTCAAGGTGAACATCCTCAAAAATAATTTCCTGAATATAGATTTATGATGCAACTAAAGTCTATGTCATTTCTCCATCAAAGGTGTTCTTTCCTCTTCGATCGTGTGAAATTTTAAGGCTTCTTTATTATACACGTTATAAATCTCTTAATTCCTTAGTCATCAAGACGTGAACTTCCCTATTAAATCCTTGAACTTGGACTCAAATAACAAGGCCCATTCTCCAGTGTTAAATATATTCTTCTTAATTAACTTATCCTACCATCTAGCTCTTTGATGTTGTATTACTTTTATTTGGTGCAAGAAAACTTGGAACGGTTCATCCAATTCATTGATTTAGAGGAGCCCCTATTTATGACCTTTAGTGTTCTAAATTTTTGGATCTCTATTTCAATTGGAAAAATTACTCTTTACATACATCATTTCATATGGGGCACAAAAAATAGTACTTATCCATGTTTTCCAGTAGACACATAGAGCTTCATAGATTTTTCAACCTTATATTTGAGTTGTAGTATGACAATCTTAGTGATAATAGTCTCAATAATTTTGCTTCTCCCCTCTAATTTTCCACTCACTTGGATGATATGGTCTAGTAACCTTGTGTTTGATCTTGTAAATTTCTATTAAGTCATAAATGCTACTAGAAATTCATTAATTCCCTCTGCTAGTAACTATCTTATGAGGTATGATGAACCTAGCAAAGAATTCCTCATGAAGAAATTCTATTACTACTGAGTTGCATGTAAGAGTGCTTTGGACTATACTTTTGTTTGTTCTCTATTTTCCCCATTTTCTATATTATATTCTTAAAAAAATAACTTAATAAATCAAAGGCTAAGGAAAATAACCCTCATATTAGAGACTTAGAATCTTTTTTATAAATTTATCAAATCCATTGGAATATCCACGACAATTTATGGCTCAATGTCTTTAAAAAATCCAATTTCCTATTAATATCATTTTGCATAAAACTTAGTGGAAAGTTTATTGAGTTTTTTAAAATGTCATTAACTTGGTTTCCCAAGAGGAAAATTGTTTGTACTTTATATCCATAATAAATTGTTGAAAAATGTAGCAAGAAATTATCAATTTGATTTTTCCATGATTAAATTGAGAAAATTTGAATTTCTGCATCAACATACAACTTGGATGATGTTAACTTGAGTGACATGGCTTGTGTCAGATAGCTTACTTAGAAAATTTGAGTTGAAGGAGTTAGAGTTCAGTTTACCATGTGTGACTGATAATTTGTAGCAATCAAGTTCAGTTATCTAAGGTTTTTTTTAGTTAAATGAGTTCCAACTATTGGAAGAACTAGTGGAATAAAACTCAATGATCATCCAATTCACTGATGAATCACCCAAACGTAGCTAATTCATGTAGAGAATGTGAGTTACCTAGCTGAGATGGAGATTCCAAGGCAGTTTAACAACAATTGTAGACTAGTTATGAGTGTACAAGTGTTGTATGTAGTTAGATGATCAACCTAAAGGAATTGTGCAATAAATTCAAATAATTTCCTAAATAATAGGGGCCCAATTCCATAAGGAAAACTAGAAGGAAATAGAAGCTAAATCCAAGGAATAAATTGACTATGTATGGGTTCACTTGCAGGGTGAGCTCAGTTGAGCAAAGAAATTTTAATCCATCTCTATTTCATCTCATTAATGCATGAGGGATTGGGGTTTTTATAATTTTTCTTTCCCTAGATAAAAATACTTATTGCACGTGTGTTATTTCTTGATGCACATATGAAAATTTTATTCTAAATTATGAAAAATTGTTGGCATAATAGTAGAGTAGGTTTGTGCCTTATGAGTTTGGTTAAAAATTCATGAGAAGTTGTAAATATGCAACATAATTTTTACATGGTATCAGAGTAGGATTCATAAAAGAGTAGAAATTAGAAGTTGTTTCTCAGAGGATCAAATTTGGATATCAATGTTGCAGGTTTTGTTCAGAACCAAAAATATGGATTTCAATGGACTAAGGCTAGAATATGCCTTAGAAGGCACCTCTAGTTTTGTTGCATAGAGGAAATATTTGATGATAATGGATTACTAGAATACATCAAGTCAAATGTTGCAAAACTACAAGCATCTAATGCCCAAAACCTTGCTCAGTGGAAGAAATATGTAGCCAAATCAGGGAGAATCATATTGGAGTGAGTACAAGATTATATTGTCTCAAATATCCATTGAAAGGATACTAAATTCATGATGAGAAAAGGAATAGAAAAATTGTTAGAGAATAATATTGACCACAGGAAGCTGGCACTTAAGGATAAACTTGGAAGTATCACGATGCATATGAATGACACAATTTTGAAATATCTAAATAGGTTCACACAATTTCATTGTGAACTTGGACGGGTCAGTGTTAATTTACCTCAGGAGCACTTGGTTATCCTATCCTTATGGGCCTTCTCAAGAGTTGGCACAACTATCAATATTAGGTGAATGGGAGGGAGAAACTATCGAATTGGGAGCACTTATGATCTGGTTTGGTGCAAGAGAAAATAAGGTGGAATACCAGAGATGGGACTTCATGCAAGGGTGAGGATGAAGACAATTTTTCATTGGCCATAGAGGAAAAGAAGGAAAAATGGAATAAATACCAATCCAAACCAGAATCTAGTCAAGGGGGCAAGAAGAAAGATTTCTCAAGAAACAAAATCTTCCATTGTCATCAATTAGGAACTATACCACGAAGTGTCCACACAAGAAAAAAATAGATAATAATTCATGAGGATTATTAGGTGAAGCCTTGGATTCATAGCTCAATATTGAATTTACCCTAATTTCATGCATGACCAACACAATGATGGGAAACGTGTGGTACTTAGAATCAGGTGCCTCGTTCAACATGAAGGGGAATAGATACCTTTTTAGTGACCTGCAAGAGAAATAATTGCAAATGAAATTTGGGATGGGGGATGATGGAAGGTAGAATGTGATCGTGGTTGATACAATCACATTTCAAAGGGAGTCGATGCTCCTCCCTTAGGCTCAAGGATTTCATGTTCATTTTTGTGCCTAAATAAAACTATTATCTTTGTTGTAGTTTTGGAAAACTATGGATATGATGTCATAATCAAGAAATGAAAGGAATTCTTGAGAGACAACCACAGGACAGGTGAAGAAGAATGGGGTTTGGGTGAAGAACTTGTATAAGCTAGATATGGAATATTGTGTTTCATTGACCATAAAGGAAGAGAAGGTGCATATCCATGTTGTCGGTGAAATTTGGCATAGAATAATTCGCCACTTGCATCAAAGAGCTTTGAAAACCATGCAGTAGATAACACCAAGCCTTCCCAAAGGAGAACTTGAGAAACATGATGTATTCAAAGTATGTACTTTGTGGAAGTACACACAATACACTTTCAATGATCAGGACAACAAGGCACATGCAGTCCTAGAAAGGATCCACTCTAATGTTTGTGTACCTTTATCAATGACATTCACTAAGGAACAAAAAAAATTAAAAAATTATTGATGAATTCTCATGGAAGTATTGGATATTATTCATGTCGAATGAGGAAAAATTCTCCAAGTTTGTATCATGCAAGGCACCAGTGGAGAAAAAAAAAGCTAAAAGGGGAAGGATCTCAGGAGAGGTAATCGAGGTGAGCATGTGTTGAATGGGTTTAAAAATTTTGTGCAAAAGAAAGAATTGGATGAGATTTGGAAGCACCCCAGAACCCACAAAATAATGTGGTGATTGAGAGGAAGAAACATAACATTATGGGAGAATCAAGGGCGATGTTTCATGAAAAAAGCCTACCTCTACACTTGTGGTTTGAATCATGCAACACAACAATCTATTTGCAGAATCGGTGTCCTCATCGGATTTTGGGCATGATTACACTAGAGGATGCTCTCTCGGGGAGAAAGCAAGATGTGTCACACTTTAGGATTTTTGGAGCCTCTCTCTACTTACATTTCTCCAAATATGACAGAAAGAAGCTAGAGCCAATGACAAATTTTGGTATATTTATGGGTTACACAAAAACTTCCCATAACTGCCATGTGTAGTGAGCCCTCTTATTGAACCAAGAGTGATACAACTCTGAGATGCTACTCCACTTTACTTTATCAACCCAAGGTTCATAAAAAATTGGAGGTGATAATGCTATATGCACATCAGATGAGCTCTAGTCATGCCATCATCACCTTAGTTCTACAATGAGGTACTAGAAACTAGGATTATTATGAATAAGGAAGTTTGTCACACATATAACTGCAACCTAATACTGAAAACATATCATAACCATTAATTTATTGGAAGGAAAAGAAACTACTCTAAATCACATTGATTCATCTAATTATTGTCTACTTTTGCAAGAAAGAAAGACTCACAATTATGCTAGTTCAAGAAATGAAATTACACTAAGTGGCTTTCAATCTCTAGATTTCTGAATTGATTTGAAAAAAGGGAACTATTATATCCTTGCACACATGCTGAATCAATTAATAACTAACTCCTATACAGTTCATGCTTAACTATTGTTTTAATGATGCATTTCATGATGGACTAATCATGCTTGAAATGGACATGTTTTGTAGCAAAAGAATAAGGTGCTTGGGTTGTCTAAGAGTGTCCCTGTACCAAATATTTAGGGATATAGGTATAGTGGTGGCTTTTATAGGCTGGAATAATTTTGGCCTGAAGGAGAGTATGTTTGGCACTGCTATAGGAAGCTGCTATAGGATTTCCTATAGTGTTACAAGATATCCTAAAAAGTTACAAGAAACGGGTCGAGAGGGTTCGGAGGCTAGAGATGATGGAAATAAGGTTAGGGAAGGTGAGGGAAAG
This sequence comes from Pinus albicaulis, assembly GCA_034641835.2. Classification (NCBI taxonomy): domain Eukaryota; kingdom Viridiplantae; phylum Streptophyta; class Pinopsida; order Pinales; family Pinaceae; genus Pinus; species Pinus albicaulis. Next base: position 152,923,642 of record CM076581.1, on the reverse strand, counting down.
GTTGATCAAAGAGCATGGAGGATGAAAAACCCCTTGGAACAAGCTTATACCTCTCAAAAATTTATGTCTTGCACCCAAAAGGCTGCTCTCGGTGATGTGATGGTGGCCAAAAAAATAGGGTTGTAGGTGACTTGAATGGAAGTTATCTAATGGAGGGTGGAAACTTAAGATGATGGTGTTGAAGGGGTCCTTCTCTGCTTCTCTATCCAAAATTGAAAAAAATACTTCTACTCATGCATTCATCATCAACAAACTTATCATAAAATTGGTGGAAAAAATGAGTTGTATTTAAATAGATCTACCTATGAAATTGAAATAGAAATCTACCTCTGAACCTACAACATGTTCATTATAAGAAATGTAAAACCTATCCTTAATTTTCCAATAAATCATAAATTGAAAATATATTTGGCCTGTGGTGGAAGACCTTCCTCCTCATGCTCCAATGGAAGAGGTGAAAGAGGGGGGTTTAGAAACACAAATTTAATGTTTTAACAATGCAATGGAAGAAATAAAATACTGAAACATAAAATAAAGACAAAAATGTAAACAAGAGAGACTGAATCCAATGAATTGGTCCCGAACCTACGAGCTCAACTCCCTGAAATGAACTCAGTGGAAAAGAAACCAAGTGCTCATCTTATTTCATAATCAGTATTTTACATGAACAATGAAAGTCAAAATATATATGATACAAAACCAATAGTTCTCTTCCTACATATAAAATATGAATCATAATTAGCTCTTTCTCTTGTCTATTTATGCTAGAGGGTAGCTACCAACAACTCCCTAAAGAGTATGTCGTTCTTCCCTTGGATATCGAGAGAAGTAGATCTTGGATCATTCTTATCATTAACTTGCTTGGTTGCCTCTCACTTCGAGTTGTTGGAGGAGGATATTGAAGATTTATTGGTTCCTTTTAGGAGTTAATAAGGTGGTCAACCTCCCTATGATTTCTCCTTGTTGCTTACTCTGAGCCTTGATATGGATTATTTATAAAAAATGGTAGTATTCCCTTCATTTTCTTACATTTAAACCACATTAAGCCTGAAATCATGACAATAATTACTACACCATTCTCACTAATAAAAATATGAACAAAATGAAATTAAACATGTGTGAGAGAGAGAGTAATTAAGATAAAAAGGTGACATTTTAACTCCTTAGAATATAACTAATGATGGTGCTCATCATCACCCCTTACAAAATGGTTGCTCAACCTCTTAACAAATCATTCCTCTTTCTTTATTTCTTTCAAAGCCCTTGTAGCTTCTCTGACATCCCAAGGTATCATGGAAGGGGTCCCTCCAGGTGGGTAAAACCCTGCATTATTTTCTGTCTCTTCCCATTCCTTTTCTTCTTCAGTTTTCTCATTTCTTCCACTCAGCCCCAGTAGCAAAGGTGGAATAAGCTCTAATCCAAGCCACTTGATCTTCATTGTTTGCATGGACATTTTGTACAAGTGTGCCCTTTCTAGGGAATATCTCAATCTATCTAGAGTATGGTACTCCAGATTTCTTAAGCTAAGTCGGATTCCATTCCATCTTCTCTACCACGTCATCACACACTCCTCTCCCAATAGTATAGAGATGTCATCATAATGTGCAATTTCCTGTGCTTGGGTGTTGAGATATCTATCTACAAGGCATGCATCATTGGCTATCACTTGGTGGTTGTTTGTGACCTGCATAGGGCTGATTAGCTATGCCCTGATTTAGAGAGGATCTTTTCCTTCCCTCTTCATCACCTTTTTGACCTCCTTTACCCTGGCTTCTTCATTTTCCATCCAATATGCTAAGGCCATCAACTACATATATCCAAGCCTAGAGTTTGGTTCCCAGATATTCATATCAGTTATGAAAATATTTTGCATGTATAACTTTTCCAAATTGGCCCTTATCATTAACTTGCTTGGTTGCCTCTCACTTCGAGATGTTGGAGGAAGATATTGAAGATTTATTGGTTCCTTTTAGGAGTTAATAAGGTGGTCAAACTCCCTATGATTTCTCCTTGTTGCTTACTCCAAGCCCTGATATGGATTATTTCTAAAAAATGGCAGTATTCCCTTCATTTTCCTGCATTTAAACCACATTAAGCCTCAAATAATGACAATAATTACTACACCATTCTCACTAATAAAAATATGAAAAAATGAAATTAAACATGTGATAGAGAGAGAGTAATTAAGATAAAAAGGTGACATTTTAACTCCTTAGAATATACCTAATGGTGGTGCTCATAATCACCCCCTACCAAATGGTTGCTCAACCTCTTAACAAATCATTCATCTTCCTTGAATTATTTCAAAGCCCTTGTAGCTTCTCTGACATCCCAAGGTATCATGGAAGGGGTCCCTTCAGGTGGGTAAAGCCCTGCATTATTTTATGTCTCTTCCCATTCCTTTTCTTCTTTAGTTTTCTCGTTTATTTCACTCAACCCCAGTAGAAAAGGTGGACTGAGCTCTAATCCAAGCCACTTGATCTTCATTGTTTGCATGGATATTTTGTACAAGTGTGCCCTTTCTAGGAAATATCTCAATCTGTCTAGAGTATGGTACTCCAGATTCCTCAAGCTAAGTGGGATTCCATTCCATCTTCTCTGCCACGTCGTCACACACTCCTCTCCCAATAGTATAGAGATTTCATCATAATGTGCAATTTCCTGTGCTTGGGTGTTGATATATCTATCTACAAGGCATGCATCATTAGCTATCACTTGGTGGTTGTTTATGACCTGCCTAGGGCTGATTAGCTATGCCCTGATTTAGAGAGGATCTTTTCCTTCTCTCTTCATCACCTTTTTGACCTCCTTTACCCTAACTTATTCATTTTCCATCCAATATGCTAAGGCCATCAACTACATATCTCCAAGCCTTGAGTTTGGTTCCCAGATATTCATATTAGTTACGACAAGATTTTTCATGTATAACTTTTCCAATTTGGCCCTATCTTCTATACTGCGCTGACTGCAGAAATCAATAAATTGCCTATAGTTTTGGAAATGCAATGACCAACGTTGTGATGAAGTTTTTATTTGGAATTGTAGCCACTTCTCTTTTAAATTAATAGAATACGAGTTTGAATGATGTATGTGGTGTATTACCTCCATACACAGGTCTGCCATAATGGCAATATGTTTTCCTTTCTGTTGGAGTTTTCCATTCAATATCATATTCTCTACTTGTGAATATTGTAGTTATTATTTTAACAATATCTCTCTTAGCCTGACATCAGCCAAATATCTTCCCATATCTCTAATTGTTTCTTCCATTATTCCCACATCTCCAACATTCCTAGCCTTAGAAATTTGCATCCATTGGTGGGTGCACCCTCTCTCTTTTTCTAGCTCATAGAACAAGGGAATGGATAGCTTCTCAGGGATAAACCCCCTCCATTAAATGAATGTATAATAGGAGCTTACTTTTGGTTTGGATTGCTATAATATCTTTTGGGACAATTTTTGGAGAGGTTGCTTCTTCTTTTGGTTCCTCCTCTTTTGTCTCTTGTTTCTCAACTTGGGCATTCTTCCCCTCAACATTTGCGTCCTTTTCATCAACTTGGGCACGTTTCCCCTCCAATGTTGCTTTGTTCTCTTCCCCTTGGAAATTTTTCTCTTCTCATAGAAAATTATGAGTTTCCTGTAGGAGATTATGGGTTTCCTGTAGCACACTCTTTTTTTCCTATTACATACCCTGCGTTTCCTATGGCTCCTCCTTTCCTTATCCTTGGAGGTATGTGGGTGATTGTACTTGTTTTAGGGATGGTAACCTTGAGGAGTGACTTTTTTTTGTAGGTCATAGGTATCTTTGATATTGTTTTGGGGGAAGTGACATCTCGAATATTTCCCTCTTCTAGCCCTATTTCTTCCATATTATTATGTGACTCCTCAATTTTGATGGGGCTCTTGGTTGGAGTTTGAGGCCTCCCTTGACTCACCCTAGTGCTTTTTGTGGTCCTGAAATATATGCAGGAATTCCTCTTTGTTTTCGCTTTCACATGGGTGCTTAGAGTGGCTAAATTGGCAGTCACTTCCTTTTCATTGTTCCATGATGAAAGGTTGGTTTACTGAGCGGAGATGTCAGTGGAAATATTGGGCTCCAGAATCTCCTCCTCCTATATATTTTCCTCTTTTGCTTCTTATTCTTTCTCTTCTTCTTATTTCTATTCCTCCTTCTCTTCACTTTCCTTCTGTGGTTCCTTCCTCTCTCTCCATTTGTTCCCTAGAAGTAAGATAGTGACTTTGCTAATGAGATAATTGGTTATGGTAATTTCTAGTCCTCTTACCTCTGTGGTTGCACTATCATTTGCTTAAGAGTGCAAGGCCATTACAAAATCTCAGGCCACTTCATCATCATATCCCTTGAGGAGCTCGAAGAACCACAACCACTAGTGGTTCCTGAAGATGTATACAAAAGGAGGATTTAGCCTAATTCTATTGGTGTTTGTGGAATCTCTCCTATTAAAATCTCCCCCCATATTTTTATTGTACTCTCTTTCATGCACAGGTGTGCTACAAGAAGTGAGCATCTTCCTATAGAAATATCGTCGTTACAATTTCAGAGCTCAAAATGACCCGAGGAAGGGAGAAATTATTGTAGAGATGCTAGGGGCAATGTTAGGATGTTGATGAAGTGGTGTAGTGGAGGAAAAAATGAGAGAAGAGGCCCTCTTTGTGTATTTAGCACAATCTGATTCAGAATGGAAAAATACAGGGTTTGATGAGTGATTATTCATGCATGGGATGGAGTGATGGTTAGGGATGGTAGAAATAGGCAGGGAAAATTTTTTCATGTCTTTTCTAGAGTCATAGATCCCTAGCTGATCTTATGTAGCCTTAGGTATCCTTCCTGTATCATTACAGGGTTTCCAGTAGCACTACAAGGAATCCTGTAGCATCCTAATACATCCTCTAGCATTGCAGAGATAGGGAAAAATTGGAATTTTCACTCACCTGGTGGTAGAAATGGATGGAGGAATAAATGTTGGGTTTAGATATGGAGTAATTCGATAGAGGAGAGGGAAAGCAATGAAAAAAAAATTTCTCTCTTTGTCCATTTTATCCTTGTGCAACAACCTGTAAAATAGAAGCAGGTTAATGCATTGGTGTGATTTTATTATTTTTTATTTTATTATTTTTCTCTTTTTTCTCTTTTTTTCTTTTTGGAGATATTTGGGCTGCCTCAATAGATATTTCACCCTTGAAGCCTCCCATGGCCGCCTCTGAGAGGTTTTCACCCAAGGATATTTATCTCTCTATATTTTTATTTTTCTATTTTTTTGCTCTAGTATTGCCTCATGGAGGTTTTCAACCCTGAAGTTGGACTTGAATGCCTCAAAAATGTTTTCACTCAGGCCTCTTTATTTTTTTATTTTTATCTTTTGAAGAAGGTGAGAGACTGGAAACTATTAATAATCCAATTACATTCATATCTCTATTTATTTCATTGATAAATTATACCTTGGAGAAGGACCTACTCTACATATTTAGCCTGTAACCATTGACAAGAAAAAGGATACCCTCCTCACATATGGTCCTGAATTGAACAACACCATTGTCATGGAATTTATCCACTTGATAAGGTCCTAGATATATGGTCATTAACTTTCACTTGAAGTCCTTGAATTTCGAGTCATAGGTCAGAGCTTAATCTCCTTCCTGAAATTTCTTCTCTTTGATGTGCTTGTGATGCCAAAATTTTCTTTCTAGCTAGATTAATTTTGTGTGAAGGAGGGTCTGCATTCTGAATTCATCCAAAAAATTTAGCTGAAGTAGACTTTCTTGTTGTGCCTTTGTGATGTCCAAATCCAACTGAGCTGCCATCCTAAGGGTGTTATACTCAAACTGAATGGAAAACAATTTTCTCTTCCTATAAACTAGATCATAGGGAGTCAACCCTATAGTTGTATTCAAGGTGGCATTGTAAGCCACAATGGCCTCCACCAATATGTATTCACAATATTTTCTACTGACGCTCACAAATTTGGTGAGGATGTTCTCCAAGGCTCTATTTGACACTTCCACCTACCCATTTTCTTGAGGATGATAGGAAGTGGAAGTATTTTTATTTATTTTCTACTACCTCATGAGGTTTTCAATGAGATGAGATGTGAATTGAGCCCCCTTATCGGTGATTACTTCTTTAGGATATCAAAAATTGTAGAAAAAATTCTCCCTAAAAAACGCAGCCACATTCTCTTCTGTTGTTTCCTTTACAACCTTTGTTTCATCCAAATTGATGAAGTAATTGGTGCAAGCTATGATATCTCTCTTGTGCCTAGATGGTGGATCAATGGGTTCAATGAAATGCATGCCCCACTTTTCAAATGGATCTAAAGCCACCTAAGGTTGTAGAGGCATTCCATCCCTTGATGTAGGTCTCCCAATCCTCTGACACTAATCACATCTACTGGTGTATCTCTTGGCATCCTGGTGGAGTGTAGGCGAGAGTAGGCCAAGAGTAGCCAACTTTCAAGGCTTTGAATTTTGTCCTCTTAGAAGAAAAATGAACCCCACAGGGAAAATCATGACATGTTGAGAGGATGTCAAATACCTCCTCATCCATAATACATCTCCTAAGAATTTGATCTCGACCCAATTTGAAGTGATTTCCACAAATCCAAGTGAAAGGGGTGATTTTTCTTATAATTCTTTTCTTCTCTTTGGATGAAAGGTTTGGAGGAAACCTCTTAGCAACCAAGTAGTTGGCTATGTCAGAAAACCAAGGAGAGAGTGTTGAGATAGAAAATAGATGTTCATCTAGAAGTTGATCATCAACCATCCTTTCCTCATCTGCAGATAAAGTTAGTCTAGATAAGAAATCCACAACATCATTTTCTTTCACTCACTTATAAACAATGGTAAAATAAAATTGTTACAACAATAAAAACCATCTAATGATTATAACATTAACATCAGGTTTGTTCATTAAATATTTTATTTTTTCATTTTTAGTATGCAAAAAGGCTTGATAACCATTAATATAATACCTGAATTTATTTAGGGAATGGAAAATAGCTAACAACTCCTTCTCAGTGAAAATATAGTTTAGTTTGTCCTTGTACATATTATTGCTAATGAAATAAATGAAATAGGGTAATTTATCTTCCAATTGTCCCAAGGCTTCCCCCAAAGCTTTATCTGATGCATCTGTATGGATGTGGAATGGCAGAGTCCAATTGGGACCTCTAAGTATAGGGGAAGGGGTTAGTTTTTCATTAATGATATCAAAAGCCTCTTGAAAAATATTAGACCCACAAAACTCAGAAGCTTTGGCCAACAATCCAAAAAATTGGGAGGCCACTCTGCTGAAGTCCATAATGAAGCTCCTATAGTAGCCAACTAAACCTAGGAAACTTTAGACATCTCTCTACTTTTGAGGAATATCCACCCTTTTTACGATGGTAATTTTGTTGGGGTCTACTTGTATTCCTGATTGTGATATGGATTGGTCTAGGACAATGACTTCTCTTTTAAAAATGTCACACTTTTCAGGATTAAGGGAGAGATACATGTCAATGTATTTCCTCAACACCTTACCTATATTACAGAGAGTGTCCTGGAAATCATTCACATAAGGTGTGAGATATTCCATGTAAATCTCTATAGAATCATAGACAAGTTCATAAAAAAATCTCAGGGCTCCTCTCTAGGAAGTGGTAGTGACATTGCACAGGTGAAATAAAAGGACTTTGTAGCTGAAATTTCCCCAAGGACATGTGAATGTGGTCTTGTCCTGGTCGTCAAGGATTATTCAAATCTGGTTATACCCACTTAATCCATCTAGGAAAGTGAAAAACTTCTTTCCTGCAAGACCATCCAGGACATGATCAATGAAGGGAAAAAGGAAATTGTGTGTATTAGTGTATTTGATTAGTTCTTAGTAGTAAACACAAATTCATCACTTCCCATTTTTATTTGGGACTACAATAAGAAGAGACACCCACTCACTCTCTCAGATGGGGTAGATGAGCCCATCATCCAGCAACTTTTGCAGTTCATACTTTACTATGTCCATTAAGGTTGGGTTCATCCTCCTTTAGGTATAGCGCACTAGATTGCATCCCTCTTTAATATAGATATGATGTGTGAACAATGAGGGATGCACCCCTTTCATGTCCTTGTAGTCCTAAGAAAAAACATCTAAGTTTTCCCTCAGGTGTTGGCACAATTGCTCTTCTTCTTTGGCTAAGAGGGATGATTTAATATTCACGGGTATAGATTTGAAAAATTGCAAAACCTTGGTGTCTTCAGAGGTTGATTCAACTGAGTGTAGCTCAATCCAAGGGTGGCTTTCTGATTCTCTCACTAGGTCATCTAGTTGAATGACAGTGGGCGGTTGGATTTGAATTATTTTGTCAATGAGATCATCCTTATCAGGTTTTACACATCTAAGAATAGTATCTATGGTAGAAATAGGGTAGGGTGGGGTATTATACACTTCATCTTATTCTTCTTCAGCCTCCATTCACAAGGGTAGGCCATGGTAAATGGAAGGCTAAGAAGGATGATATAATACTAATTGTTTGGACAAGGGCCCATTCCTGATATTCATGTTTTTGACCCTATAACTGATATAAGCATCGCTAGTGGCCAACCAAGGTCTTCCTAAAATGATAGGATATCCATTAAACTTGGTTTTTGGCTGAAGGACTAGGAAGTATGTGGGATATTCCCAGGAGTCAACTGAGACCATAAATTCCTCACCAACTCCTTCGAGAGCTACTTTGGATCTATCTGCAACTTGTATAACTGTGGTGGTATTTCTCAAGGATCCTTGCAGGGTGAGCTTAACCATGGTTTCCCTGGTCATCACATTGATGGGATCCCAAATATCAATCAAATTGTGGGGGAAAATGACACCATCGATGTGCAAATATTCTACTGGACTCCTAGGGTCTAGGTACATTGGGATGATCACCCTTCCCAACATGAAGTCTTATAATTGTCCTACGACATTGATGGGGAGGGTATATTTCTTCTTTCTTACAAAATTTTTAATAATTTTTCTTTGTTGAGCATATTTTAAATAGGAACATCCTTAATTTATTGGAGAAGGGGTATTTTTACACAAAGGTTCTTCAATTCCCCCAGAATTTCAGTCTCTTCTGTGGTGTGCTGACTAGGGTGTATCAGGCACTGAGGAAAAAAAGGTTGATTGGTCTGGGGTTTGATTTATTCCTTTTCCTCCTCAACCTCTGCAACTAGAGATGGATGATGATTTTATGGGATTAATCTTCCAGACTTGAGTTTAATTTCATCTATCTCCACATCATAACTTGGATACGATGTTTCTCCACTGTAAACCCGTTGTGTCTGCTTGTTGTTCGGGTTCAGATTAGGCTAGGTAGGCATATGAGGAAACATAGGTGGAGAAGACTAAGTGATATGAGGTTGACGTTGAAGTGGATGCAGTAAAGATGGTGGCTAGTTGAGTAGGGGCCTCCACCCTTGTGATAGGTTGCTCCACAAAGGTAGTTGAGGAACATACTATTGGAAATGTTGATTTGCAAGCTGAGGGTGATATGTATGGGCATGAGTCCAAGTAGGATGGGTAGGCCATGATGGAGGAGTGGAGGAATACCAAGTCTGCATAGGTGCATTCTGGTTTGCATGGTAGGAGTAAGGTCCACCTTGCATGGCCGGATGATATAGCTGAGGCCCTGGAGGCATTCTCTTATTTATGAAATAGAGTTGCTCTAGTCCTCCTTCCCCACCTCGAGATACAATTTTGAGACCATGTAAGGAGGGAAATTTATCTGTGGCATGATCTTATTCATGGACTAAGAAAAAATCTATGACATTCAGTGGAAATTCACTTTGAGGATGCTTTTTGGTACATCTAGGGAAAAGATAATTAAGGCCCTCACTTCTTCCTCTTATTTCCTCTTGATTTGAATTGTGTCCATTTTAAAAAAAAAGGTGTGCATTATACCACTTTTTAGTTTCTCCAACATGTTTCCAATCTCATGCTTGATTGAAGTGGAAGAGGAAGGGGTGTTGGTCATGCTTTTCCTAGCTCTACATTTCTTCCTAGAAGCCATAGAGTGATTTCTAAAGACAATATTGATGTCCTCATAAGTTAGTTGGTAGATATATCCTCGAAACAACATATTAAGAGTATCTATCACCCCTTCCCTCATCCCTCAGAGAATTACCGATTCGAGTGATATGGACCGAGGGTGCAATTGGCTCTTTTATAGTTCAATTGGAATATTTCTTCATAATCCTCCATGGATTCATCAAGACCCAAGCTCATCCTAAATATCGACTCCCTCGTCATTTTGGATGTGCATTACTCTCTATATTTTTTGTTGTAGGATTCTTACATATGTGCCCAAGTAGTGATATTATTCCCAGGCAGACACATGAACCAACACAAAGTTGCATCCTTGAGGGTGGATGGGAACAATTTCTATTTTTTCTCATTTGAATCATAGTCATAAGTCCTATAGAGAAGAAGAAAATTGAACATGAAGGTGTCAATATCCTCAAAAGTAAGGCCATGGAAATGTGGAAGGGCTCAGGGACTGATGTGCTTCATTCTAGTTTCTCCATTAGTTTCTCTAATGGGAAAGACTCCTTGGTCAATAGTTTGAGCCATGGCTTGAATTGGTGAAGAAGGTTCCTATGGTGAAGAAAGTTCCTATTCTTCCCCAATAGGTTCTTCAAATTTGTCAAGTGGTTCACCTAGAGAGTGTTCTACCTCACAGTCACTAAGGAAGAGTAAAGGGTGACTGTGGGGGGATGTGGGGGTTTCTGGTAAGAATTTTTATTGGTTGTCCCTACTCCTACGAGGCATGAAAGTCAAAATATTTTTGTGTTTTTCAATATTTTCGATCCTAATATAAAATAAAAAGCATAAAATAATGCTCAAGGAGAAACAAACATCTAGTTAGACACCTCCCCAACAACGACACCAAAAAGTGGTGACCCCTAGTATTGCACAAAGAGTGCTTAAACTCCTAGAGGGTACTCAACTTTAATTTATCAACCTGATGTTCATACAAACTTGGAGGTGACAGTGCTATATGCACAACAGATGATCTCCACTCATGCCATCCTCAACTTGGTTGTACAATGAGGTGCTAGAAACTAGGGTGATTCTGAAAAAGGAAGTTTGTCACACTTCTAATTGTAACCTACGACTAAAAACAAATAATATCCATTAATCTATTGGAAATAAAAGAAACTACTCTAAATCACAAGGATTCATCTAACTATTGTCTAATTTTGTAGGAAAGAAAGATTCACACTTTTTCTAGTACAAGAAAGGAAATTACACCAAGTGGAATTCATTGTCTATATTGTTGAATTGACTTGAAAAAAATGAACTATTCTATCCTTGAACACATGTTGAATCAATGAATAACTAACTCCTATATAATTCATGCTTAACTATTGTATTAATGATGCATTTTATGATGGAATAATCATTCTTGAAATTTCTTTGTTTTGCAGCAAAAGATGAAGGCACTTGGGTGGTCTAAGAGTGTCCCTGGACCAAATATTCAGGGTTAGAGGTCTACTGGTAGATTTCCTAGGCTTAGGTGAGGTGGACGAATGATTTTTGGCTAAAGGAGAGGGTGTTTGGCACTGCTATAGGATTTCCTGTAGTGTTATAGGATGGCTAAAGGAAACAAGATGAGAGGGTTTGGAGGCTAGAAATGATGGAAAGAAGGTTAGGAAAGGTGAGGTAAAGGTCGATCCAAGTGCATGGAGGATGAACAACCCCTTGGACCAAGCTCAAAGATCTCAAAATGACCTATCTTACACCCAAAATGATGCTCTCGGTGATGTGATGGTGACCTCAAAAACAAGGATGTAGGTGAATTCAATGGAAGGTATATGATGGAGGGTGGAAACATAAGATGATGGTGTTTAAGGGATCCTTCTTTAATGCTCTATCACAACCTTAAAAAAATAGATATACTCATGCATTCAACATCAAAAAACTTATCATAAAAGTGGTGGAAAATATTATTTGAATTTGAATATATCTACCTATGTAATTGAATGATCCAAAATCTTTTTCTTCAGATGTTTTAAAAAATTACATGTGAAAATTGTAGCTTTAAATAAGAAACTTTAAAGGCATAAACATAAGAAGAGAGAAGAAATTAACATCATGCAAGAAGACACATAATTGATATCAAAGTTCATCTAGGAGCGACTACATCTCTGGGCCCTGCTCAAATAGTGGGGAGGCCCTCTTTCATTAAGTGGAAAAAATGAAAGTAGAAGTATAAAATGAGAAGTTATACCTTTATACCTCCATAGCTGAAAGTGCGTGAAAATTGCAGACCTCTGATGACGAAATGGACAACACCATTGGTTTCATGGCATTGAGTAGTGTAGAATACATATAACATTTTCCTGAATTTGACAAAGTGAAAATCTGGCCCCTCTGGAAAATGGCTCAGATCATGGTTCCACCCCCCTCCTGCACAGTGCTCATAAATCCACTGTCTCAATTTCCGTGCTCGCTCCTGGCTACTTGGGCACACTTATGAGTTGAAGTTTTATATAATGGAGAGTCTAGCGGAGTTCCCGAAGAGAGTCATTAGAGGATTGGTTTGGATCCTCATTTGGAGGGAGAGGGTTGGGTGGTCAAAGCCCACCCCCTCCTTTTTAAAGTTAGAATTATTTTTATTAAAAATTGTGCATTACAATTTTTAAACCCGACCATATTTTTAAATATTAAATGTGGTACGTTGGGGGTGATGGGCCCGCATTAGGTGGCCCACCCCGATACTCTGCCCACATTGAATAGATGTGGCAACGTGGGTTGGTTTGTCGGCAGGGTTCACAACCCCTGCCGACCATGATATATTGTTTGGGGCCCATGGAAATGTGGGGGGTTGGCGGTGGGGTCGACCAACCCCACCACCCATTTTAATATATGACGTTGTGATATGTGGGATCCGTCAGGGTCATGGGTAGTGGCCCTATTTTTAATATTACTTGTTATGAAATGTGGTTGGGGTAGGGCAGGGGTCATGATTTGCCTTACCTCTTTTTTTAATTTCTTTTCAGTTTTTATAACAAATTGATTCCTTCAACTCTTCTACATTTTTTACCAAAGGAGACAATTTAACCATCCCACAATTTTTCCCAGAATCTGGTCATCAAGTTTCAGCAATTTTTTTGCCTCCTTAAGCCTACCAAGTCACCAAGTCAGCCTTCAAACTTTGACTGCTCCTAACTCCTACATACCGAATTAGAATTGAGTGTCGTCAGCACCGTTGGAATAAAAAGACGAGATCTTAAACTTGAAAATAATTTTGACACATTCCAGACACTTTGATTCTTGAGCCTTTGTACTTAAGCCACTTGTAATTGGACCTATTCGATCCACCTAGATCATTCCTCCCCACTAAAGAGCTTTTGGACCCCAAAAGCCTTATCAATAAACAGGAAAGTGAGGGAATTTCTCCCTCACCTTAGCCCTTTTAGGCCATTTAGCTTCACTTGGGTGCATCCCTTTGAAACCAACATGGAGATACTCCACATCCCCTCATCGTGAAGTCCTGGTTCTTCGATCGAGAATGACGTCCTTTGGTAGTTCATTGATATACTCTGGCACAAAGTCATCCACTGTAGAAACTCATCCTACCTCCTTGGTGTCCATAACCAATGGTGGTTCATAAATCTTCATATTTTCGACATTCACGACTGAGAACATCTTCATGTATACAGGCAAGTCGAGTGGGAAAAAATTATTCCCAATATTCTCCAATATGGTAAATGGACCATACCGGATTAGTCGCAATTTCTTGCCTTCTCCCTTCATTTGATCCTTGCTGATATGGAACCACACATTTTCACCAACTTGAAATTCATGGTCAACTCGATGCTTATCATGTCGAGCCTTATATTGGGCCTAAATATTTTCCGAAAGTTGTTGCCCTGCTTGGTGAGTTGTATGTATACATTAGATGAACCGCTATGATTTGTCCCTGTCATCACGTCCACTTACATCTTCCTCCCTTCCATATATCATGTCAAAAGGGCCCTTCGGTAAGTAACCAAAACATGTCTCAAATGGTGAACATTGTGTAGAGGAACGCATTGCTTGGTTGTAGACGTATTGCACATATGGAAGATGCTCGTCCCACAACTTGGGATGTTTTTTGCAATAGCCCTGCAACAAGCATACCACGGTATGGTTGACAACCTCTTTCTTTCTGTTGGTTTGTGGATGGAATGTCATACTTATCTTCAATTTGGTGTCCATTATACGCCACAAGCTGGTCCAAAAATCTCCAAGGAGGTGAGAGTCTCGATCTGACACAATCGATGTGGGAAACCGAAAGTGGATGCAAACATATTGAAAGAAAAGATAAGTAGTTTGCTCAACAGAGATCTGCTTTTTACAAGGCATTAATATGCACATTTTACTAAAGTGGTATATGAAAACATACAAATAATTGTTACCTTTTCTAGACATAGGAAAACCTCCTACAAAGTCAATCGACACACTTTCCCATGGATGACCAGGAATAGGGAGTGGTGTGTAGAGCTCGAGTTTTCTATTAGAGGACTTTGAAACAGAACACATCAGACATCCCTTTACAAAACGAATTACAATTTTTTTCATATGGGGCAAAAATAAAAACCTTTGCAAATGACATAAGTTGTTTTTGACACCAAAGTGACCATACAAAAGAGAGGTATGCACCTCTCGATGTACATGTACCCTTTCTGCTGTGGGTATGCACAATTTCGCAAGGTGATACAACAACTTCCCCTGCAAATCATGGTGGTCCACCTATGAACCATGAGTTATTTTTGCATATATTGCTTTAAGTTGACCATCGTTAGTGTATTGTTCAGCATAATTTTCAAAAGAAAATGAAGCATTATGAAAAATAATAGAAGCAACAATAGGAGGGTGAGAGAGCACATCTACTACTTTGTTACTAGTACCCTTCTTATACTTTATTACCAGATGAAACTGTTGCAGAAACCCCATCAATGTGAAATGAATAGACTATTGTACCTTGGTCTATGACTGAAGGTATTCCAAGGGTTGATGATCCGTATGGATGATAGTCTCCTTGCCAATCAGGTAGTGTTTCAACTTTTTGACACTTTGGACCAAGGAATATAGTTCCTTGTCGTAAATGGGGTAATTGATGACAACCTAGGAGAACTTATATGAATCATAACATATTGGCTTCTTCTGTTGCAACAGTACAACTCCTATGGCGTACCCACTGGCATTGGTTTCGATCTCAAAATGTTGTTAGAGATCAAGTAAAGCCAGGACTAGTGCGGTGATGATTTTCTCTTTCAGTGCTTCGAAGGAATTATGTTGCTTTCGTCCCCACTAAAAGGATTGTTTTATACTTTTCAGTGTGTGTAAGGGTGATGTAATAACAGAGAATTTGGCAATGAACCTCCTACAGTATTGCACTGTACCTAGAAAACTACGGACCTCTGTTACATTGGTAGTCTTAGGCCATTTTACGATCACCTCGACTTTGGAGGGGTCTATTTTTAATTGACCATTACCGACAATATGACCAAGGTAAACCAAAGAGGTTTTCCCAAACACACACTTTGATAATTTTACATATAATTCTTCCCTCTTTAATACATCAAGCACTTTCTTTACATAGCATACATGTTCATCCCAAGTCCTACTAAAGAGAAGAATATCGTCTAAATACACAAGGAAAAAATCATCAATTAAAGGCCTAAAAATATCATTCATGACCCTCATGAATGTGGCTCGTTGCATAGTCCAAATGGCATCACCATCCATTCAAACAATGCCTGTTTGGTCTTAAAGGCAGTTTTCCACACGTCCTTCTCTACAATCCTAATCTGGTGATAACCACTACGCAAATCAAATTTGGTGAAATAGATAACACTCTTTAATTGATATAACAAATCCTAAATGTGAGGGAGAGGGTATCGATTTTTCACCATGATTTTCTTTAGCGCCCGATAATCCATGCACATCCTCCATGTGCCATCTTTCTTGGGTACTAACATGATCAACGAGTTGTAAGGAGAAGTACTTGGCCGAATGACCCTTTGGTTCAAAATTTCTTGTACCTGCTTTTTGATCTCCTCCATCTTGATATATGACATCCTATACATACCAATGTATGGAAATGGAGCATCATGCTGCAAATGGATCTCATGTTGGATTTCTCGTTTCAGAGGAAATCCTCTGGGTTCCTGAAACAACTCATCATAGTTAGAAATAAAATCACATAATTCCTGTTTATGATCCAAATCACATCCTCAGAAAGCATCAGGTGTTTCTACATCTCTTTCTCTCACAACCATGAGCAAACACCCCTTGCTAGAATTCACCAATCTCTTTATCTGTCCGACACTTACAAGACTAGCACTAACCTTGGTTTGATGAGCTCTTACAATATACTCTACCCCATATTTTTTGATTTGGTATTTATTTTCATGTCGAAATAAAACTTCTTTCCTGTCGTAAATATAGGGACTTCCTAACACAATACCAAATATATCAAATGGTATGACATTCAGTTCTACTTCATCCACTAGTTTAGAAGCAATTACAAATTTAACCTTACATTGCTTGGTTACATTTAGTTTTACTTTGTCATGTATCCATCCAAGTGGATAAGGTTTCATGTGAAGCTTAACTTCTAAGCCTAACCTTTTAACCAAGGTTTCTGAGCTTAAATTTTCTTGAGAGCCCGAGTCAAATAGAGTTTCTACTATTGTATGATTTATGAAAACTTCAATATGAAACAACTCAATTCTCTTTCATTCATTAGGATGAGGCTCATCTATTGAAGTAGTGCCTTCATGTGATTCAAAATTAACATGAAACCCTTTGAATTTTCCATTTGACGGTTTGAAAGGTGGTTTCTTTGAATGACCATACTTTTCATTCCTACCCCTGTTTTCAAGATGAATTGCCTTTACACTGGTCGAGTCAATGGTAGTAGGTTCAAACATTAACTTAGTTACAACTTCAGGTGAATCTAGTGAAATGCCCAAACTTAGTGATTGTTTTCTAAATTCCTCGATAAAACTTCACACACTTTTTCCTTTACCTTGCCTTAGGTACTGGCACTCCATTAAGGCTTTTTTCTTATAACCCAAGGGATGGAATTGATCTTTAAGTGTGGCAATAAAATTTGACGATGAGGAAAGAAGGTTACCCAAATTACTGCTTCCTTGAAGTTTTCTCTCCCACCAAATGAGAGTTGTGCCATTCAGCCAAAGAGAATCCAATAGGATCTTTGCCTCATCCTCCATAATCCGCTGAATCCTGCAATAGAGTTAAAGTTGCCTAATCCAGTTGTTAAGTTTCTTTGCATTACTTTCACCAGTATACATGGGAATATAAAATTTGACATATAAATTAAAGAAAGGTTTATTAGATGAATTTCCTGAATTCCTATGATGATGGTGAGAAGAGGAGGAAGAAATTTCACTTGCTGGAGGAGAAGGAGGTGGATCTCCTCCATTATCTCCATGCCCTAAACCTTGTCCTTCTGTAGTATTCTCCCCTTCTTTCCATAGTCTCTGAAGTCTAGAGAACAATTTCTCAACCTGATATGCCATGGTGTAGAAGGTCTTGTGGAAGTTGAGCACCTATTCATTTCGAGCATTGCCATCTATGTTCCTTCTCTGATGTGCACGTTCCGCTTCGGGATAAAAATACTGTAGCTTCCCTTCACCTCTTCGTATCCTAATTCTAGTTAGCATATAAGAATTTAATTCACATCTACAAAAACCTCTTCTGATACCAATTGATCCAAAATATTTTCTTGAGATGTGTTAAAGAATTACATGTGAAAATTGCAGCTTTAAACAAGAAACTTTAAAGGCATAAACATAAGAAGAGAGAAGCAATTAACATCATGGAAGAAGACACATAATTGATATCAGATTTTGTCTAGGAGGGACTACATCTCCGAGCCCTGCTCAAATAGTGAGGAGGCCCTCTCTCATTAAGTGGCAAAAATGAAAGTACAAGTATAAAATGAGAAATTACACCCTTATACCTCCATAGCTGAAACTGCCCGAAAATTTCAGATCTCTGATGACGAAATGAATAACACCATTGGATTCGTGGCGTCAAGTAGTGCATAATCCATATAAAATTTTCCTAAATCTGAAAAAGTGAAAATTTGACCTCTCTGGAAAATGGCTCAGATCATGGTTCTGCCCCCCTCCTGCAGTGCTCATGGTTCCACCAACTCAATTTTCGTGCTTGCTCCTGGCAGCCTGAGTGCACTTATGAACTGAAGGTTTATATAATGGAGAGGCTAGCGGAGTTCCCAAAGGGAGTCATTGGCGGATTGGTTTGGATCCTCATTTGGAGGGAGGGGGTCGGGTGGTCAAACCCCTCCCCCTCCTTTTTAAAGTTAGAATTTGTTTTGTTAAAAACTACGCATGTCAATTTTTAAGCCCGACTGGATTTTTAAATATTTAATGTGGTACGTTGGGGGGAGGGGGGGGGGGGGGGAGGGTGTTGGGCCTACATTGGGTGGCCTGCCCTTCATACTCCACCAGAATTGAATAGATCTGGCCATGTGGGTTCATTTGGTGGTGGGGTTCATAACCCCCACCAACCATGATATCTAACTCCGGTCGTATACCGTTTGGGGCCCACAGAAATGTGGGGGATTGGCGGTGGGGTTGACCACCCTCGCCACCCATTTTAATATATGTCGCCGTGATATGTGGGGTCCGGCAGGGTCATGGCCATTGGCCCTATTCTTAATATTACTTGTTATGATAAGCGGTTGGGGTAGGGTGGGGGTCACGACCCGCCTTACTTCTTATTTTTTTAATTTTTTTTTTCAGTTTTTAAAACAAACTAATTCCTTTAAATATTTCAGATTTTTTACTGAAGGAGACAATTTAACCATCCCACAATTTCGCCTAGAATCCGGCCGAAGTTGGCCGGAATTCAGTGGCTGGGTTTCAACAAATATTTTGCCTCCTTAAGCCTTCCAAGTCACCAAGTCAACCCTCAAACTTTGACTTCTCCTACCTATTTTATACAGACACATAATTTAGTGTCATTTGTGTCATTGGAATCAGAAAGATGGGATCTGCAACTTGACATTAAGTTTGCCACATTCTAGATATGTTGATTTTTTAGCCTTTGTACTTAAGCCACTTGTACTTGGACCTGTTCGATCGACCTAGATCATTGAAACAAAAATGTACCTATGATCCTAGAACATTTTCATGATAATAAAACTAAAAACTATCCTAAATTTCCCAAGAAGTCATAAACTAAAAGGATATTTGGTTTGTGGTGGAAGACCTTCCTCCTCAAGCTCCAATAGAAGAGGTGAGAGATGGGGGTTTAGAAACACATTTTTAATGTTTAAATTCTACCAACAGTGAAATGGAAGAAACCAACTACTGAAAAATAAAATAAAGACACACATGTACACAAGAGAGATTGAATCCAATGGATTGGGACCTAACCCAGAAGCTCAACTCCCTGAAATCAACTTAGTGGGAAAAAACCAAATTATCATCTTATTTCATAATTAGTCTCTTACATGAACAATGAAAGCCAAAAAATATCCAATACAAATCCAATAGAGCTCTTCTTTCATATAAAATATGAATCCTAATGAATTCTTGATCTTGTCTATTTATGCTAGAGGGTAGCTACCAACAACTCCCTAAAAAGTAGGTCTTTATTCCCGTGGAACTTGAGAGAAGTGGAGCTTGGCTCCTTTTTGTCATTCAATTTCTTGGTTGCCCCTGAATTCAAGTTGTTGGAGGATCTTGAATATATATTAGCTACTTTTAGGAGTTAAGAAGGTGATCAGCACCACTATGATTTCTCCTCATTGTCTAATCAGAACCCTGATATGGAATATTTCTAAAAAATTGCATTATTCTGTTCATTTCCCGGCATTTAAACCACATTAGGCCTCAAATCATGACAACCATTAATGCACCATTCTCACTAAGAAAATATGACAAAATATAATTAAATTTGAGAGAGAGAGAGATTAATTAAGCTAAAAAGGTGACATTTTAACTCCTTAGAGTATACCTAATGATGGTGCTCATCAATGTGTACCTGTCATCCATCAAAATGAAATTGTGTGAAGGAATGTTAAATTTGACGAGGAGAAAGTGATGTGGTGCTCTCTTGAGAGAGAGCTTCAAATCCCATGAGAAGAGTAGCTTTTAAATCTAAAGGAGGAACATAAAGAAGCTGTAGAGAAACCACAAATTGAGGAGAAAAGAGTGGAGACCACCACTCAAAAAGAACCATCCAGAGAAGGAAGAAAAAGGACCACGGAAGTTGAGTGACTTGTGCAGGATGTAAGGTAGAATGTGGGTTCTCATTCAAATCATTGCAGGCAAAGAAGGTTGTGAGATCGGTACAATGGCTATATGGCTATAATGACTAAGCTTGTAGAGAGTAATCCATTATATTTCGAGGAAAGAGTAGAGAAACCTATATGGGTTGATGTAATCGTGGCGGAGTACAAATCCATGTAAGAAAAAATGTTTTGGAAGTGGTCCCAAGACCAATAGAAAAATATGTTTTTCCTTTGAGATGGATCTTCAAGGTAAAACATGCAGAAGATGGAAGAATGGAAAATTACAAGGCCATATTTGTGTCTAAGGGGAACTCTCAGGTTGAAGGGATTGACTATGAGGAGACCTTTGATCTTGTATCAAGGTACCCATCCATTAGGTCAATTCTTGCTCTTGATGAACATACGGGGTGGAAGATACACTAGATGGACATGAAAACAAAATTCCTCAATGGAGTTATTGAGGAGGAGGTGTATATCGAGAAATGTGAAGGCTTCGATACTATTGATCGAGAGTCTGTGGTGTACAGGCTCAAGTGAGCATTATACGGTCTCAAAAAAGCACCTCGTGATTGGTACACTAGGATTGATAGCTATCTCACTAGTTTGGGCTTCAACAAAAGTGAAGTTGATAAAAACCTTTATCATATTTTGGTACAAGTTAAATTCTTGATTATTGTCTTATATGTTGACGATTTGATTTTAACTATTGCTGAAAAACTAATCAAATATTGCAAGGAAGACCTTGCAAGAGAGTTATAAATGAAGGCCATGGGTCTCATACACTAATTCCTTAGATTGGAAGTGTGGCAAGGAGATGGGGAACTATTTGTCTCTCGGGGAAAGTATGACAATGAGATACTTTAGAGGTTCCACATGGACAGATGCAAACCCATGGAGACTCCTCTAGTGACCAACTAGATGAAAGAGGATTCCACTTGAGGTGAATAAGTGGATGCTACTATTTACTAGAAGTTGGTGTGTTGACTCATGTATCTTGTGAACACAAGACCATATATGTGTTATGGAGTCAATAAATTAAGCCAAGTTATTATTCAACCAAGAAAATTATTTTGGAAGGAAGCTAAGCATGTTCTATAGTACCTCAAAGGAAATACCAATATTGGACTATGGTAAAGACGATCAGAGGGAGTTAATATGCATGGCTTCACAGATGTAGATTGTGCGGGGAGTCCATTATGCTGAAAGAGCACATCAGGATGAATTTTCAATGTTGGGTCTGCAACGATTTCTTGGTAAAACATGAAGAAAATATCCATAGCACTCACCTCAACAAAAGAAGAATACATGGTTGCTAGATAATAAGCTTGTGAGGTTATCTAGATGAGAAAGATAATTGTCGGATTATTTGGTCATATGATGGGTCCCATTGTGATCTACTATGATAATCAGAGTTGCATAAAGCTCTCTGAAAATCCTATTTTTCATGATTGATCAAAGCATATAGACATATAGTATCACCACCTATGAGATTGTGTGTAGACGCAAATCATGTTGTTGCAATACATTCCGACAGAGGAATAACATGTAGACATTTTGAAAAAAGGCCTTGTCAAGAGAGTAGTTTGAGTTCCACATCTGTAGGATAGGGGTGGTTGAAAATCCATTTCTTTCTCAGAGGGAGTGTTGAAAAATGTAGCAAGAAATTCTCAATTGGATTTTTCCTTGATTAAATTGAGAAAATTCAAATTTCCACTTCAACAAACACCTTGGATGATGTTAACATAAGTTACATGGCTTATGTCACCCATTTTACTCAGTAAATTCCATTTGGAGGAGTTAGAGTTCGGTTTAGCATGTGTTATTCCTAATTTGTAACAATCAAGGTCAATTATCTAAGGTTATTTTTAGTTAAACTAGTTCTAACTATCAGAGGAACTAGTGGAGGGTCAAGTTGTATAGTGGGACTTCGTTCAAAATTAGTGATAATCCAGTTAATTAATCAATCAACCCAAATTAGCTAGTTCATGCAGATAATTTCAGTTACCAGTTGAGATGGAGATCCAAAGGTAGTGTAACATCAATTGTAGACTAGTTCTGGGTGTACAAAGGTTGAATGCACTCAAATTACCAGCCTAAAAGAATCACGCAATCAATTGGAGTAATTTCCTAAATAATAGGGGCCCAATTCCTCAAGGAACAACACAAGGAAATAGGAGCTCAAGCCAAGGCATAAATTGACTAATTCTAGGTCAGAGAGGCCTTTAGTGAACAACGAGATAGGTTGTGCACTTTTAGGGTGAGCTCAATTGAGAAAGAAATTGTAATCCATCTCCATTTCATCTCATTAATGCAAGAGGCATTAGAGTTTTTAGTAGATTGCATTCCCTAGATAAAAATACTTGTTGCATATGTGTTATTTCTTCATGTAGGTCTCAATTTTTTGTTCTAAATTGTGAAATAATGTCCACAAAATAGTAAAGTAGGTTTGTGTCTTGTAATTTTGGTTAAAAATTCATGACAAATTGCAAATATTCAACATAATTTCTACATAAATTAATACTAAATTAAATAATTTGCCACCAAACCATTTTTTACTATCATTTGTATATAAATAAACAATTTTAATTTTTATAATATTTTTTTCTATTAAATTTATACATAATATTCTATTTTTATTTAACAAACTTCTATTATATTTTCATTTTCACCTCCACTTCATCTTTTAAGTTAAAAATATAGTTACAATGCTGGTTGTGTACATCTTAATAGCCCAATATCCTAGTGTTTAGAAGAGACCATAAACCCAAAGTATGGAGCCTCCATATTCTCCACACTAAATGATACAATCCCTCATACCAATTGTATAAATGTTATATAAATATTTTAATTCGTTCTTAACAAACTAAGTTAATGCGTTTTACGTTGGTGGTCTTAGTTTAGAATGGTAGGAGGTTACAACTTCCATTGTATCGCATCTTAGTGAACTTATTTTCATTAATTTTCCATGGATAATGTTTAAAGAATTTTCGAGAAAATTGAGATAGTGTTTACTTTTGAAAAATCATAACTAGGTTTCGTGCTTTCAACCACCATGAGATGTTCTCAAATGGTTCCACAGGGGATAAAAATAATCTAGTGAAAACGGCCCCATACATTTTCTATTATATCTGCATCTTCTACTACAATGGCTCCTTAGGTCTGAATATTAGTCTAGTTTGTATCTCTCTATGGTAGAGCATTGCATTTTTGTTTGTTTGTTTATGGTTAGTGAAAAATATGGCAAAATAGAAGAGCATCAATCATTATTAAATTATTTAAACAATTTAGATCTGGCCATTGACTTTGGGGTTTCCCTTTGGACCCAAATATACAATGCTGTTATGGATTTAGGATCTAGAAGCTACGTCGTTTATGGCTGGTGGCACATATTTATTCTTTACCGCTGCAATACTCTCTCACAAACTCACCCATCTATATTTGTAAGTATTTCCATTACTCTTCCCATGACTTTTGTTTCCAGTCACGGCCATCATCATCATTTCCTTCCTGAAAGTGAGACAAACAGGATTTTCTACAGGAATGATGATTTGAAAGAAGGAAACTTGACTTCCTTTACAATCGTGGGAGTAAATGGCTCATCCTAAAACTTGAGCAAGTTTGGAACTATCATATTTATGAGCGATGTCATAAATAAAATTGTTGACTCTGAATATGGCTTTGAGAATATTGTGGGACGAGGAAAAAAATGAATTTGAATACAAATCTAGTTATCAGACTTGATTTCTTCATGGCTTTCATGCTCATCTTTCACAATATGGAGTACACCAACAACACATTGGAGTTCCACGGAACCAACAGGTTTGATCAACCGCAGTGTGAGTATGTGGTGGTTGGAGGAACGAGAAACTTCATATTTTCTTGTGAAAATGCGTTTATTACCATGGAATCTGTTATTGCCTAAATCTACCTCAGGCTGAAGGAAGGCAAAGTTCAGGGTAACATCAAACCACGCTCAGTCTAGTAGCTAGCCCTACCAGATCAGGAGAGGGCTCTCTCCGGGTCAATCTCACCAAAGATAATCAATAAGGCTTGAGTTGAATTGAAATAAAAGATAATTTTAGGCTAGGTATATAAGTAAATAAGTTTGATTTTGATTTTGGGGGTTTTTGTTGGAAACAAAGGGAAAGGCAGTTTTGGATCTGGGGATAAGTCCTAGTTTTTGCAGAGTTCTGATTGGGGCAAGGAAGGAAATTGTTTTGATGTTTTAGATTGAATGAATGGATAGCTTAGACTGCTAAGGAGCTGAAGAGGGCAATATGTTTTCAATAATCCTCTTCAAACATATGAAAACATGGAAAATCAAACAAAACTGAAGGCAGAGCAAAGCAAGCTAATGAATTCCACCTTTATCACTCATTTGTTTAATTTAAGAAGAAAGGAGAAGGAAAATGATACACATAAACATCAGTGAACTTAAAATCACATAGAGGAAAACACCATCAAAACACAGAGCCACATGGATCCCAAAGAGTGCTGCAAACCTTGGTCTATTCCTTTGCCAAAATTGCAGAGATGAAATGTACAATGAAGTGCCAAGCAATACGAAGTGTCCAACCCTGAAAATGACTGAAGAAATAAATGATATATACAAGCCTAACTCATTCCCATGCCTCTAGGGATCGAGCTCATCATTCTAGGAGTTGTTTCAACCATATCTAAACTAGGAACTGGAAAATAGGCAATGAAACAACTTGCCTCTATATGATAGGAAACTGATTCATTCACTTACATTTCACTTTTTGGTGAATGAATATACTAGAATGAGTAAAAATGTGCCAAAATTACATCAAAGTCATGAAATTACATCAAGTTACATCAATATTTACATGAAAAATTCAAACTAGCCAAAACTAGTCGAAATTCTGAGCTGCTGAGTGAAAAATAGGCCAAATTTCCCTATGCACTGCGCCTGAAATCTCTATGCGTAGCACAATTTTGAGGCTGATTTTGAGGGCCTTCTCGAAGTCCAACTTGAGCGCAGGATAGCTCGTTCGAAAGCCCTGCCTATCTAATTTCCAACCCAAGTGGCATTTCTGGATTTGGTTGCAATTTGCCCCTCCAAAAATAAAATCTCCCAACACTGCTTCCTGTGTGTGCAAAAGGTGGCAGAAAGGCCATTTTTAGGGTGTTTTTTACCCCTTAGGCAACCCAAAACTTGTCAAAATCCTTAGGTAATCCATTGGCATGCATAAATTTTGATGAAAAATCCAGAAATGCAAATTTTTCCTCCAGAAGAGCTGCCAATTATAAGCGCGCACCAAGTGGCGCTACGCGTCGGGCAAGAAAATCTGTGTTTAGGCCCAAAAATTCAAAATTGACAAATTTTTTCCCAAACTTCTTGAAATTTGGGCTGAATTCCCACCATCAAGTGCTATGCTGGGCCAACAAAGCTTCGGCCAAAATTTTGAGTCTATCATGCCTTTTGCGACGCTTTAGTGCCCTCCTTAGCTTTTGTTTCAGGATTTTGATCCTCGCTTTGCAAACATGATTTCGCACCCAATAATGGTTCTTCCTGTGTCTGAGCATGTTATTTTCCTTTTTTTCCTTCTCCAATAGCTTCTCGAGATGAATATTGAACCTCTCAAGCCAAGTCTCTCTATCAGCCTCAATCTCCCGCTCAATGGGTGTCATCTTGGTTTGGCTTCTTCGGGCAGCTTGTCGGTTCTCACAGATGTTTTGCAACTCCATGATTATCTGCTGATCCTCCAATTTTTTTTTCCGCTGCTCCAGGTAGTTTATGATCCATTGGGCTCTCTACAACTTGACGGTCAAGGTATCGATCTCAGCCTTCTACTCCTGAATGGTCTCTCTCAACTTTGAGTTTGGAGAGCTCAAATCCTCATCAATAAGTATAAATTCAGTATCCTGGCATCCTGAAGGGCCCTCATCCTGCATAGGCCTCTTACCCCTGTCCTGTACCTGTACCTGTACCTGTGCTGTTGATGACAGCAACGAGACCCCTTCCACCCTGGGTGGAGATAGTACTCGTCGAGCTGCTGCAAATAATCCTCTCGTGCCTCTCTGATAAGTAACAAACACTGGAAAACTGATAGGCTCTATCTCGTGACCTTCAGGATGATGTGAAGGTTCACCTACATCATGGACAACCTCCGGAGGAACCTGAGGAGCTGTGAATAAGTCATGGGAAATGAAATCTTCCCATGAAATACCCTGTAATCCAAGTTGATGTACAACCACGATCTTGATGAGTGCATAGTGATAAATACTGTTGTACTGCTACTCGGGAGTTTTCTTCTGCACAAGAGTGGTCATTCTCTCGATGTTCTGGCACATGAAATAAGGTATTTTCATCATCCTCACTCTCGTGAAATGCATCAATAACCGGATGTGGTAGGCATAGAGGCGTGAAAACCGGCCCTCACAATTGAAGTATCTAATAATGAGTTTCATTAGAGGAGCATAGGATTCCTTTAGGAACCAAAATGGGAATACTCTGCTGAGCTGTCTCACATAGCTAGGCCTGATGTATGGTTCATAATGCACTCTTTCCACCTGATGTCTTTTGTTCCACTGTTCACCCACATTCGATATTCCTGTTGCTTGAGAGATGGTTTCCGGTGTTAAAGTGAAATTTACACCAGCAAGAGTTACCTGACCATCATGCAAATGAAATACAAACAAACGACCTAACTCCTAATGATGATGAATCCTAGCAATCATCTCACAATACTGATAGCATGAATGCTCTCAAAAACATGCCATTGCAAGTGGGCAAGCCTGCAATTGAGTCAATGAGGTGGGCTCTTCTCTCACATGTTTTCCACCTTTACGAGGCCTTCTAGGTGCATGTAGCTCAGTGGTGGAATCACTATCTCTATCATATGATGTATCAATGTCTATCTCCATGGTGTTTCAAGGTCTATGTTTGGCTTGTATGAGATGAAAATGAAAATTTGGTGCTTTGTTTTAGTTGCCAAATGTGTGTCAAAGGAGAGGGATTGTATGAGATATAGGGCAGTGGGGACAATGGGGTTTAATCAAATGATAATTTTCCCTTTGAAAATTTGAAAAACTTAGGGACAAGGGACAACCATTGAATTTTTGGGATTCTTGGGGTTTGGGAATTATTATAAGTGAGGTGGGAAAGGGAGAATGATAGGAAATGAAAGGATTTAGGGATAGGGATAATGGGAATGAGTGACTTGGGATATAAGGGAATAGGGGAAGACTATAATGATAATATTAACAGTGAGAGGGAGGAATAACCAAGAGGGGAATGAAGTATTTGGCACCAATTTTAAAACCCTAAGGAGGAATTTCAACAAGATGATAGGGTTTATATTTTTGGCATTCAAACTCTTATATTTCCCCTTTCAAACAACACCAAACATCGATTAATGGCAATTGCAATATGACTTTAACTTACTTGGAGCAGAGGAGACCGTTTTGTTTTGAAATTTGAGAGAGATGGCAACAAATTTTGTGTTTTGGCCCTGTGCGCCGCGACAGTGGCCCAGTGCGCCGTGCCTGTTGTGTGCGCCACGCCAGTTCAAAAATGCACAGTGGTGAACGGCCCTATGCGTCGCGCTTGGCTTATGTGCCGCGACCTTCACCCAGTGCACTGCGACTGTCAATCTCACCACAGTTTTTCCTTCCAACACTGTTTCGCCCTCCTCCATGATTTTCTTGGCTCAATACTAACTCTTGGTATGGAAATGAATTATTGAAACACAAAAATATCTTTTATGCCATAGACTTTGATTTTTGATTTGAAAAAACCCACTTTCTAAAGTCTGAAAACTTTGACACTTTTCACATAAACTTTGTTTTTGTTTCCTTTTTTATTTTTGAGCTGAATGATGAATTTCTTGTCTGTCTTTGCAGGGATAGCTGGCATGGGATTTGGAAAAGATGACCAGGGCTGTGCATGGAGTATTTTACAACTAAAAAAACTTTGAGAATTACATTACATTTATTACAAAGGATGAAATTAACGATTTTTCTTCAAAACAGAGTTCTGAAGAAGAATCATTATCAAGCACTATGACGATGAAATTTTTACAATGAAAAATTATTTCGAACCTCCCTCATGTGCCTGCTGACATTATTAGACATTATGAAGACTAAATTAATGAAACCCTAGACCTAATGAGACTAAAACCCTAAAATTACTCTTTGCCAATTTTAAGACCAAACATGACTGTAAATGATTTTAAAATTGATTTTGATGAATAGACACGGACCAACAGGTACATGACATGAGGAATATGAGTGAAAAGACCCTTCCATCAGATGATCCATGCTCCTAATGGAATGTAGCTGACTGAACTGAGTGAGACACCTAAAATGAAATGCAACAAAAGAGATTCTGATCTCTGACGGAGGGATGAAGATACCGACTCTAACAGAATCCACCACTAGATTCAATGTTCTCAAATTCAACACCACCTTTCTTCTCCTGCACGTCAAAGCATTGCGGAAGAGGTTCGTGGAGAAACCAAGGTCATTGTATTACAAATAAAGGTGTTTATAAGTAAATATTTTGGCTTTTGATGAAAGGATGATTCAAGAATATTTTACTATTATGTTCTTAAGTTGTTGAGTTTCTTTTAATAAATCTAGTATACCACATGAAAGATCCAGCAAAGGAGTCTTCCTCAAAATTTGTTGAGTTTATTTTAATAAATATAGTATACCACATGAAAGATGAGGCAAAGGAGTCTACCTCAAAATACTCTCTCAAAATACAGTGTACGATATTAAATCAAAAAACAAAGTAAGTGGGAGTAACATAATAAAAATCTGGATTATAGTTTCCAATACATGAAATACATTCATATGGAGGTTGTGGTCGCTTCACCAAGTAAAACAAAAATTCTTACTAAAATTTACACTTCATCGCTAACAAGTTGTTTTTACATTCCCACTCTAAAATCCTTCAAGATTTTCTCCTCTTTTCCTCTGAGACTTGCCTCCGCTACTATGCAAAAGACTTTTACTTTCTTGTTTTCCCAAAACATTCATTTTAATATTTTTAACACATTCATTTGTTTATACTTTTTTACCAATTCTATATTAAATTCCAATTTGAGTTTAATTTTCTGATGTGTTGAGGAATGAGGAATTTGTACTCCTGCTCAGAACTTCATTTAATCCATGCCTTTCAGTATGCAAACAAAATTCACAAACTCTAGTAAAATTTCAACGGCTTGATTTACTTGTGTACCGTAAGTATGGTTGTTGTTATCTTATTTAACCCAGTGGTTGGGATTAATTTTCCAACACTCACCCTTAATCACAATTGTTGCCATTGACAATTCCCAAATAATCTCTTAAATAAACAAAATTTTGATGTGCAAATGGCTTTGTGATGATTTCTACAAATTGTTCTTGTGACTTGCAATGTTGCAACACAATTTAACCATTGTTAATCATTTATCTTATAAAATTATATTTAGTGTCAATAAGCTTGGGCATGTTGTGAAAAAAAATTTCTTTGATAGTGCGATTGCAGAATTGTTGTCGCAAAAAATATTTGTTGTTCCCTCTTGTTCATTGCATAAATCCATCAACGTTCTTCTCATTGAAACTTCTTGACACATTGTTGTGGCTACGATGACATATTCAACTTCTGTTGTTGACACTGACACTATCGACAACTTCTTCGAGGCCCATGAAATGGCTCCCGAAACTAAATGAAAAACATCTCTTGACGTATTCTTTCTGTCATCAACACTTCCTGCCCAATCACTATTAGTGTAGAAAACCAACTTAAAATCATTTGTTGCAGTGTACAAAATACCATATTCCTTTGTCCCATTTACATATCTTAAAATTGTTTTGGCTGCTTGATAATGTTTCTCCTTGGGTGTCTACATGAACCTTGACACTAATCTTATTGCATATATTATATATCAGGCCTAGTTGTGGTTAAATACATTAAGATTCACACTGTACTTGTGTATAATTTCGGATTGACATTACTGATGCAATATTATTTGCTCAAATTCATCCCCATGATAGTTGGATTTGGTGTATGCTTGTTTTTCTACATATTAAACCTCTCCAAGATGTGTGCTACATACTTTGCTTGAGAAATAAAGATACCATTTTATGTTTTCTTCACTTCTATGCACAAAAACTATGTTAACAACTCCAATTCAGTCATTTCAAACTCACTTTTCATGAATTATTTGAAATCGAAGATGAGGAAATCATCACTCCCTATAAAAATCAAATCATCTACATATATAAAAATAGTAATAAGCTTACCACCACTCTCTTTGATGTACAGAGTAGGCTCACCGTCACATTTTTCAAAGCCATTTTCCATCAAGTAAGCATCTATCCTGCTATACTATGCACATGGTGCTTTCTTCAACCCATAAAGAGCTTTCCTCAACCTATACACCAGGGAAAATTTTAAGGATGGAAACTTATCTTAAAGATTAGAAACCTTGGCGAATATTAATAATCCATAATATGAAAACTATAAAATGATTAGTAATATTTTAGTAAAAATATTAAAATTTCTAGTGACTTTATATAGTCTCTATAGAATTTTGGCGATTTTTAAGGTACTTTTTTTTTCTTATAAAATTTGGGCGAATCACTTTTAGGAAAAAATGGGAATTGGTGAATCTTTTTTTTGGAAAAACATGGAAAATTAGCCCATCTATGAATATTAGCCCCTAAAATTTTCCCTGCTATACACCTTGTCTTCTTGGCCTTCTACCTCATAACTAGGCGGTTGCACAACATATACTTCCTCTATCAATAGTCCATTCAAGAACACTAATTTTATGCCCATTTGATACACTTTCCATTTATGTTACACGACAATTGACAACATTGCATGCATTGTCTCCATGTTACTACTTGTATCATCTTAAAAATATCCTTGTTTTATTCCTTTCAATCTTTCCTTCAATGTTTCTCTTGGTTTTACAGACCCACTTTATTCCAATGACTCATTTTCCTTGCGGAAGGTCCACTAAATCCCATGTATCTTTCTTTTATTTTGCTCCTATTTCCTCATCCATTGTTGTGATCCATTTTTCCTCTTTGAATGCATCCTCAAAATGGATTGGGACGTCTACAAAAAAAAACAATGCAAATAAGGCATTCAGACCATGCTACTATCACCTTCATTTTGCTCATATTTTTCACTTAAATTTTTGAATTTTTGTATTTTTTATGCGTGCGGAAGATGGGCTTGACATGTCACTTGGTTTTTTTCTTGAAGTAGATGACGTTGTGGGTCTATGTGGCATGCTTGGAGTAGTACTTGCTTTATTGCGTTACACTGTCCTATTATTTGTTGGCGGTGTCACTTGGTGAATTCTTTGTTGAGCTTGAATATGAGTAGGATGAGTCACCATTGAGGAATTACTTGGTGTGGTCATTTCCTCTTTATCTTGATGTGGTATACATGTTTTCACATTGATTTTCCTCTCTAAACTTCCATCCCATGCTTCCTCTTCTATGAACTACACATATCTACTGATTACAACCTTCTTGGTTAATGGATTGTAGATCTTGTATGCCTTGGATTCATCACTATTTCCAAAAAATATGTGTTTATCCCCATTTTTTCCCAACTTCTTCCTTAAATCCTCCAGGATATGTGCATAAGCCACACATCCGAACACTCTCATGTGACTGACACTATGATTTCTTCCACTCTATTCCTCTTCAGGAACCATATTCTTAAGACTTTTAGTTGGGACCTTATTAATGATATATGTTGCACAAGAGAAAACTTCAAAGCAATAATCATTTGAAAAAATTTTTGCCTTCAACATACTCCTTTCGATTTCCATAATGTTCATATTCTTCCTTTCGACGACACCATTTTTCTCAGTTGTATGCCTCTTTGTAAATTGCTTGTGAATTCTATGCTCTGTGTGAAAAAGTAGGAATTCATTTGAGATGTATTCACCACCTCTTCCATTCCACAAAACTTTGATGTAGTGTCCACTTTGTTTTTAAACAAGAGATCTGTATCGGTAGAAGCACTAAAGCACTTCAATTTGTTTTTTAGGAAGTACAACCATGTATTCCTTGTATAATCATCAATGAAAGTAAAAAGACAATAATTTCCCCCAGTTACTGGTGTTTTCATTTTTCTACATAAATATGAATGGAAAATCTCCAAGGGTTCATTTTCCATTATTGATATTCCTGTTGGAAATGATCCTCGATATTTTTTTTCGAAGATGCATCCTTCACATAGGTTGTCTAGTTTTTCTATGAGTTCCAATCCCTTCACCATGCCTTTCCTATGCAACAAGTTCAAACCTCAAAAATTAAGATGGCCAAATCTCAATTGTCATAACCAATTTTCATCTTTAACTTTTTCTTGAAATTTTACTTATGTAACAATCACTACATTTCTTTCATTCTCCTCCGAATTCATTGATAGTTGTGCTTGAACACATTATTCCTTCAAATATGGTTTTAACTTGAGAGGAAACATTCTATTTCTTATCATCTGAACTTTTGCAATCAGTTGTTTTCTTGGAGACTTATCCAAAATTGTGCACTCTCCATTCTTGAAAACAATATTGTAGCCCTTTTGCATGATTTTTCCAATGCTTATGAGGTTATGA
Organism: Pinus albicaulis; assembly: GCA_034641835.2. NCBI lineage: Eukaryota > Viridiplantae > Streptophyta > Pinopsida > Pinales > Pinaceae > Pinus > Pinus albicaulis. Next base: position 152,890,740 of record CM076581.1, on the reverse strand, counting down.
TTCAAACCAAGGAAAAAATAGATATCTGAAATGTACTTCTTCTCCCCCTCATTTGTTAGAATGATTAATTTTCCTCTACCCATAACAAATACATTTCTATCTGTTGGGAACCTAATCCACTAAGGGTTAGGTTGTGGGAGTTAGACTGTCAAAGGTAGTCCAAGAGATGTTGGAAGATTAATCGAAAAACCACAAGATTGTATTATAAATGTACATCTATGGTAATAAGAAATGAAATCTATTATTTTATCATTCAAGTCTGTTCACATTTTTGTGTATGTTTAATATGGTATCGGAGCCACTCGTTTTTGTGGCCATTTCAGTCTTGTCATTCTGGCCATGATACTCTGCACACATGACTCTGTTGAGCCGTACTTGTTGAGAAGTTTTAAGAGAGAGCTGCACTTATGGAGGAGGTGATAAATAGAGCCACGTTTGAGGATAATTTTTGAGAAGGATTCACTTGTGTGGAGAAGCTTCCAGACATAGCAACACATGTGCATCCATTGCGAGAAAGAGCCGCACCTGTAGAGAGGTTGGGACTACTAAAATAGAAACAGTCCTACAACACTTTCTAGATAGTGATGCACTTGTGGAGCAGATACGGGACAAAGGCACAATTGTGGAGCAGTTATGCAACACAATTATTTTTGAGGAACATATCAATGATGAGAATAGCATCAGTTCAATTTGACGTCATTGAAGTATGACTAGAGAATGGTGGGAGGCTTGGGAGTATCAGAAATAATAGCATTGGATGAGTCATGGGGCTCTCCATCGCTCTGGTTCATGCTGTCGCTCTGCTCTCCTTTAGAATTATTTAAACCTGGTACAATTCCATGATTGTTAAGAAGCATGAGTCTTTGGAGTAAAGCTATTCGCCTACCACCAAATGCTGCTACAGTAACAATTATCAAGGAATATTGCTAAACAAAAAATGTTGACCTATATTGCTGGTGTTGTTCCTATGTAGAAGCTATTGTAGACTTTTCAAATAAGTTGATAATGTTATTTTTTTCATCTTTTAAGAGCTACAGTTTCTCTAGTTTATCTTTCATAATATCATGTTTTACATAAATTTGAAGTTGAGGCTAGGCAATTGTCTTTGTTACTTCAGAGGATTGAAATGTTTCCCATAATATATCATCTACTTGAGAGGATGTTCCAATACTACTTGTTGGAGGATATTCAACATTAAGGAGGTGGAAAATATCACTAGCTAGATCACCTTTTGGAGAATCAACAACAAATAAATTCTGCAGACTTTGCAATGTACCTTTTGGTGCTGTAATGATTCGAACTATACAATGAGTTGATGGTGTTTGATGCGATTTTCCAAGAGGTTCTGATGGAAAGGCTACGAAAGAAAAAATAGACTAATGACAATGTGAATATTTTGATGACTATTTTTGTGGTATGATTTGGAGAAGTTATAGCCACACCTCCTCAAGGGAGGTTTTTTTACTGACTATGGAATGGTTTTGGGTGGTCTCTGCGTCAAATTTGGATTTTCACGGATAAGAAATAAAATAAAATCGTTTCTTTTCTTTTTTCTTCTTGAATTCGAACTAGTGTAGGGCATAAATTTAATATTTGAAGACATTTTTTAGAGATGAATGATGATTTGAGTCAATTTGGACAAGTTTCAACTAAAGTTTTCTTGTATTACATTTAGATTTGCAGGCAGGCTTTGTAAGCTCTACGAGGAGTTGATTTGGGCGAAGATATTTGTTTGACAAGAAAACCATTTCGCAAAAGGGAGTAACATTTCTTCGAAGAATTTTTTCTCTTTGAAGAGTCTATAAATTATGTTCTTTAGTGAGTTGTGAGCTATGATGTAACTAGATTTTTCTCCAATTTGGAGTAGCTTACCTTTTTTTAGAAATTTATATTAAAGGAATGCACCCGTTTTCTAACGAGTGATTGAAAAATTTCTTCAGGAAACTTGACATAATTTTTTCCAAGCTTGTTTTATACAAATAAACTAATCTAGTTAGATTTTCTAGGGACTCAAAGTATCATCAATGCACTATATTTTTTTGAAAAATGGGTTGAATTAGTGAAGTTTTATATTTCCTAAAAAAATTGATACATTCCATTGACCACGATACAATAAAAATTGAGAAAGCCTCCCTCCTTAATGTTTAAATATGTTTAAAAGATGCACAGGAGCAAATTGAGTTTCTTCAACTCGATTCAAAGCTAAAACAAGAAGAATTAGAATAGTAGAGTCATTATTGTAAACCTATTTTTTTCATAACATTGAGACAGACTCCCATAAGAAACAAATCAATAATGTTGATCTAGTACTGAATAAAGCAGAAAAATTGTAGAAATATGGAGAAATTCAACCTGCACTTCTCAAGGCCATCAACAGATCTTGGGAAACGTTTGTCCATAACAAGCACATAATTGGTCTTGGATATGAAAAGGATGTGTGATTTCATATTACAAATTACTCAAAGGCTATTCAATTTCATAGTGGTTGATTCCTTCATGACATTTGACCTTCAACTATTTCATATTGCGTTTCTTTTCCGCAACAACAACAACATAATGTTATATGCCAACATTGACCGCGTTGGCTATATGAAATATCATTGTTTTTATCTTCATCCATGTAATCATTGTCATAAAATTAGTCATTATTCAAATAGATGCTTCAAAAAAAAGTCTCCTCTAAGAATAAAGATTCACTTTGAATGGATCACTTCCTGGCAATGGGCTTCAACAACCAAGAAGATATTTCAGTCATATGTCAAAATTTGTTCTAGAGTATTGGATAGTCTTGCAATTAATTTTTCTCCATATTCTCACCTTCTATTTGAAAGGGGGTGAAGTGTTGGTCATATACAAGCTTCAAAGCCACATCAAGCAAGCTTGAGCCACAACCTGCCATACCCTAAGCCTACCTTCCATATTCAAAGTTGTATCTAGAGAAATAAATATACTTGAGCATGCATTTGGTTGGCGGTTAGCCTCAAACCATCTATGGGGTTGATACCTCCATTTTTAGGTTGACCCTCTCCCTCTTCAAAGAATTGGGGACACTTCCTCTAGAAGAATACTTCAACTTCTTGCTAATTTTGGAAGAATTCCAGGAATTGCATTAAGCATTCCAGAGTTGGTGCTCATCCTCAAACCACCGCAGGTTGAGAGTTCATTTTTTAGGTTGAGGGTCTCCCTTTTTATGCAAGTTGTATACCTCCCTTCTTCCAGGTTTAAGGTCTCCCTCTTCAAAGTATTTAGGAGCACTTCCTCTAGCAGAAGAAGACCTCACCTTCGTGCCAGATTTGGAAGATTTCTCGGAACTGCATTAAGTGTTTGAGTTTTGGTGGTCATCCTTAAACCACCACCTTATACCAAAATTTCAGAGAGTTCATTCAGCCTAGTATTGCCATGTATTTTTGCACATTTTTATTACAACTCTCTTCTTGGACTCATACATACACCTTGAGATTAAGGGTGGGACTGTTGGACACATAATATGCTAAGGGTTAAGACATGGGATTTGGATAGTCAAATGGAGTCTAAGAGACATCAGAAGATGAATCCAACAGTCACAAGAACGTATTATTAATCTACATCTATTTTAATAGGAAATGAAATCCATTTTTTTAAAGTCAGGTATCTTCACATTTTTTGGTATGTTTAACATTATTAGAGCCTAATGTCACTTCATATTTCACATTTTTATCTATATTTGAAAACATTTCTATGTTCCCTATCATTTGGTTGTTGCACTCTGAATCCAAAAAACATACAATCCTTTTTTTTTCTTGCACTAAATTATAATCCAAAAACATGCTATCTGGATTCTAATTTTCCTTTATGAAATTTTCATTTGGTTTGTTACTTATGTCATGTTTCTTATTTCCACATTCACTTGCATAATGACCATACTTTGTACAATAATGGCATTCAACTTGAGATTTATCACAGCTTTGACCTTGTGCTTAATTTTGGCTTGGGCCTTGACTTGGATTTTGATTGCTGCCCCTTCCACTTCAACTTGAAGGACTGCCTCTACCACATCTACGTGTCCTTCTACCTCTTCCTATGGAATTAGATCTTCCTCTGCCTCTACCTTGACCAAATGCAACTTTTTTCTTGAAGGCATGCTCCAATAAGGAGTTTGTTGCTCTGTTTAGTCTATGTTCATGACAAATCAGTGATGGATGAAGCTCATCCACTAAAACATGTAAGAGATCATTTGTCTCTACTGTGGCCACAACAATGGCATCAAATGTTGTTGGAAGACTTCTCAAAATTTTCTCAATTATTTTGCTTTCATCAAGTGTCTCACCATGAGACTTGATTTGAGTAAATAGTCCAATTACACATATAAAAAAGAGTCTGCATTCTTAGACTCTTTCATACAAATTTTCTCATGTGTAGTTGTGTTGTCTTCACCTTTTCCATGCCTTGCTAGGTTTTATGGAGGGTATCCCATGCATGCTTGGACTTAGTTGCATACTTGGGAAAATACTTTCATGAACTCCTTGAAAAAAGTAGAAGAGGGATTTTGAATATGTCTTCTTGTTGTTCATCAACAAATCATTTTCTACTTGTGTCAAAGCATTGTATGTTGTTCTTGGAACCCATAATCCAACAAATCCCAAATATATTCAGAAGAAAATAAAGCCTTCATTATTATAGCCCAATAGTCATAATTGTTTCCAGTAAACTAAGGTATTTGAAAATTAGTAAAACTTATGTTTGATGATATCATTTCTAAATTAAAAAAAAAAACCTTTTTCCCCTTCAAAAATAATTTCTCCACAACAACTTTTAACTTCCAATAAAAACACTTGAACTTACATTAATAAAATTCTAAACTTACCATAATACTACGTGAAATATGAAATATGATGCAAAGGAGTCTACCTTAGTCTACGAAATTTTAAACCTACTATAATACCACGTGAAATATGAAATATGATGCAAAGGAGTGTACTGGAAAGGAGTCTACCTGAGTCTACCTAAAAATAGTGTGGCAAAGATTAAATCAAAGTTGAACTGCAGAAATCAAATGGAGCAAAAAAAATCAAGTAAATTTACTCACAATTAAGCAGAGTAAAACACAAAATAGAGTCGTAGGGATTAAATCAAAGTTGACTTGCAGAACTACGATGGAGATAAAATCTCAAGCACAATCAAGAAAAGTAAATTGGAGCAACCTAATAAAACTTTAGATTAGAGTTTAGAATATAAAAAAATAAAAATTCTTCTTAAGATTTACACTTCACCAAGAGTTACGGAGTAACTCAATGTAAAGCATGTAACAAGTTCTTTTTACACACCCACCATAAAATGTTCCACATGTGTTTTTTACATGCCCAACATATAATTATCCATGAATTTATCCTATTGAACTGTCATAATTACCTGATCTATTATGCAAAAGACTTTTACCTGCGTGTTTTTCCAAAACATTCATTATTAATATTTTTAATACATGACATGAAAAGCTATCAAGACACACAATGAGAAATAGTACAGAAATAATTTTTCTACGTTGGGGAGTACATACATTAGTTGCATATTAAATGTATCTCAAAAATGATTAAATCCCTATTTGAATTTAATTATGTGATGTATTCCAAAATGAGGAATTTGTACTATTTCTCAAAACCTCATTTAATCAATGTCCTTGAACCTGCAAATAAAATCTACAACTTGCATTAAATTTCTACTTGCTTGATTTACTTGTGTACCATAAGTATGGTTGTTATTAGTTTAAAATTATACTTGCTTGATTTATTTCTTATTATTTTAAAATTCTATTTGTTTGATTCACTTGTGTATCACAAGTATGGTTTCTATTAGCTTATTTAAAACTTTGATTGAGATTAATTTTCCAACATCATTATCATTTGTTGTACAATATAATTCTCTCACATAACCATTTTATTATGTCACTATGCTCAAATAAAATTATGTAAAAATTAAAAAATGAAATAAACTAAATTAAGTACTAAATAATATGATACTGATTCTTAAAATAAAATTCCGATTCTTTGCTCCATATCTTGATTCAAGTTTGCCCCAGGGATATTTGATGTAGGAGATTCTATTTTTTCTTATAGTGTTGTATCATTGGTTTATAAAAGGATTTGGAATTTCTTTTAGCCAATGTTCTTTGTATATTCTATTGTGGAGATGTCTTCTTGGGTAATCCTTTTCCAATTTAGTTTGAAGAATAGTTTCTTTCCGAATGAATTCTATTTTTTTTTATAGTATTGTTTTATTGATTTATAAAAGAATATATATATATATATATACTCATCGTGGGTAATCCTTTATTCCAATTTAGCTTGAGTAATAATTTCTTTCCAAATGAGTTCCTGAATTCTCTGTATTGTTATTATTTGTTGTTGTACCTCATTTATAGATTTTATTATTTTTCCTTTTTCCCTATGGATGTTTCCAAATTACTGTATTTTCAAAAATTTTAGCTTACTTCTGATGTTTTTAATTTAAGGTGGAATTTTTACATGGGAGATCCATATATAATGGGAACTTCCTTCCATGCTCCTTGAATGAATGAGGATTGATGTATCCATAAATATTTGAATTTGAAGGGAATGTTTCTAGGCTCTCCTTTCGAATCTATATTTAACATTGTTGGTTGATGATTTTTTCCATAACTTGGAAGGATCGGAGTGACTAATGAGATTTCAAAGAGGATTATGGACTCGGATAATAAAAATAAATCCATTCAAGTGGTGATCTGGGTGGTCAATCCTTGTTTAATTCCCCATGACCCATACAAATATAATATGTCCCATCCTTCTTTGTCACAATGATAATGGGTGATCTATATGTTTAAGTATTTGCTGGAATGATATCATGTTCTAGAAGTTGTCAAAACAAATTCTTCACCTCACTTTTTTCTCTAACACACTTTCTGCATAGACTAATGTTTCACAATAGGGAGTATGGAAATAGTTGGATCTTATGTTTCACTTCCCTCTTGGGTGGTAACCCTTTAGGAACATGGAACACATTCGTTTATACCTATAACATCAAATCTCAGTTTTGTTTCTATTTCTTAGTACACTGCTCGAAGGATGACTTTTCTCTTAGTAACTATGCTACAAATTGATTTTTCTCTTAAATGTTAGAATGTGTAATTCCTACTTGTCTGGTTGTGACTCTCTATGAATAGAGTCTGTTCCTATTTCCTAGGTTAGCTAAAACTGGTTTCCTTATTTGGTGTGAGGTTGAGATATTCCCTCAACCAACTTATTGTACGTCCAAGATAGATTTCCTATCTTGAGACTAATTCTTGTATAAATGTGTGTAATCTATTTTATCAATAATATAGTTTTGAAGATTAAAGATTTATTTTGGTATCAAAGCATAAAGGCCTGGACCTCGGCCCCTCCTGGGCTGAGGGAAATAGAAGAGAGCTGTGCGGATTGCGATCAAGTCTTGTTTGGTTAATCGGATCCCAAAAGCTTGTTGTTCGTGGAGTTGGCAATCTGCTGTAGGTGCTGTTCGTGCCTCCCTCCAGCTTGCTGTTCTGGCGTGGTTTACTGAAGAGCGGATTTAGTTTGTGCGTGGATTGCAGCTCGAAGCTAGCTGTTCGAGCCAGAGCGTGAAGATTGAAAGTGCGTGGAGATTGTTTAAAGGCAGATTGTATTTCCTTCTGCCATTTGAGAGTGCGCAGTGTGAAGTTGAAGAGTGCAAGGCGTGGACAGCGATTCCATTGCTGTATTTGAAATTTGCGCTTACAAATTCGTGCTGCTGTTCGTGCCTTCCAGCACGTGGAGTATCTAATGATTGCTGCTCAAGCTTGCTGTCCGTGAGCGCTTTGGGAAATTCGTAAAATTCAGTTTACATACAGTTTGCATACAGCGTAAAGGTTGATCGGAGAATATGCACATCGGTTAAACAATACACCACATACAGCGTACAGTTTGCCAGCGCGTGAAGTATGTGAAGGGTTTTAATTTGCGTTCTGCAGTGCCATTTTTTATTATAAGTTTTGAGTGTTTGTTTCACGCCATATATAATTGACGCAAAATTGAAGCCATGCTGACATAAAAGGTTTAATTTCTGTATTGTAATATATCTGAGTATGTTCCTAGTATTCTGTGAGCCAAAGTTTACATGCGCACAGACAAACGCCACAAACCCTTTGGTGCCAGCCCTGTACGTATTTGGAGATTCGACTGTAGATCCCGGTAATAACAATGAACTCAAAACGCTTGCGAAGGCCAACTTTCGTCCATATGGGAGAGATTTCTTGGATCATAAGCCTACCGGTCGATTTAGCAACGGAAGAATAGTAACAGATATAATTTCTGGATTGCTTGGGCTTCCAGATATATTGCCCGCATATTTGGATCCTGAATTCAATGGTACACGAATTCTGACCGGTGCCAGCTTTGCCTCTTCTGCTGCTGGATACGATGATTTTACTTCACGCGTTCTTAATGTTTTAACTCTGGGGAAGCAGCTGGAGAATTTCAGGCTTTATAAACAGAAGCTTGTGAATTTGGTAGGCACGAGGGCCTTCGGAAAGGGTCCAGCCATGGGACGGAAGCAGAAATGCACTGTGTTCAACAATACTCAAAATGATTATAACGGCTTTATGTTCTTTGCGGCGTTTATTATTGCAGGTTTTCTTGGTGGTAGCTCTGTGATCGCTGCAAAAGAAGCGGCAAAGTTAGGAACTGTGATTGGTATTGATCTAGGCATTTCTATATTACAAATATGTGAAAATCGCTAGTATGTATGGTAAGTAATTTTGGATTATTCATAAACACAATTATTGAGTTTAGCCAACTCAATGGGTGGTGATGTTGTTAGAATTGGCTACTCTAGAAAATCACACTATGAATATGAAAATCCAATATAAATTACTATGAGGGAAATCAATCGAGTTTGTGTGAGGTTTTTATGAGTTTCCTGGAATAGACTCAATAGCATGTTGTATAATGAGTCACTCAGTTGCATGGTAAGCAAGTCTAGGATGGTTTGTAGTGGTCATTTTATGTACCTGGTAACTCCAAGAGATGGAGTATTTATGCCTTATAAAAACATGTGTATCCCCGTAAAAGTTCGTGGTAATCTCAAAACCACCTTGTAACTACAGGTTCATGGTCAGCCAAAAACCATTTTGCCGTGTCAGTTTGTGGTGAGCTAAAAACCACGTATAATAGTGAAGCAGACTGGAAATAGGTTTATGTGAGTGTTTGCCACAGAAGGAAAAGCATGGTTACGGGTCATCCGATAAAACCCCGATGAAGGAAGAGCATGGTTACGGGTCATCCGATAAAACCCCGATGAAGGAAGAGCATGGTTACGGGTCATCCGATAAAACCCACGTTGGAGGGGGATATGTAGATACAGGTACATGAATGCAGTGATAATGGTTGATAGAACCATGTATACGAAGGACATCCTACAAGACCAGCGGTTGCAGCGGTTGGTACCCATGCATTCCGGTGGATGGTTGCTCCTTTATATGGACGTCGACATATTCTTTTTTTTATGTTTGACCACAACTAGATTTTGTGAAGTGATATCGAGACAAGTAGTCATTAAGGGGGTGTGTTAGAATGTGTAATTCCTACTTGTCTGGTTGTGACTCTCTATGAATAGAGTCTGTTCCTATTTCCTAGGTTAGCTAAAACTGGTTTCCTTATTTGGTGTGAGGTTGAGATATTCCCTCAACCAACTTATTGTACGTCCAAGATAGATTTCCTATCTTGAGACTAATTCTTGTATAAATGTGTGTACACTAATTCTTGTAAAATTCTTGTTTCTATTTCTTAGTACACTGCTCGAAGGATGACTTTTCTCTTAGTAACTATGCTACAAATTGATTTTTCTCTTAAAAACAATAAAACATACATTTTTCTAGAATTGATCAATTTCATGGCTTGGTGGAAGCCTACCACTATAAATTTGTACCGTCCCTTGTATCCAGTGATGGTGAAGGATTTTCCATCCTTGATGAGGTGGTACTGGTTGGGTCTCCTCATGAAGATTGCATCCCACATATACATATGAGGACTTCCAAACACCACTCCATATACATAAAGGTGAAATACATCTATTTAAACTTCATAAAAAAATCAACATTGATAATAAATGTAATTTTACACTAATTTGTTACATTTATTTTTTCATCCTTATTTACCTATCCGAATGGATATGGGCATGAATGATCATAAAATTTCAAACCCAATTTGTTGACCAGATCTTCTACAATGAGATTCATACGTGACCTTTTCGTTCTTGAACTATATCACTATGTGGAAGAGTCTAGCCATACGTGACCTTTTCGTTCTTGAACTATATCACTATGTGGAAGAGTCTAGCCTATTCTATCTCTTCCTATTGCTGAAGGCTACTCAAATTTACCTCAATTTACACTAATGTATAAACGATACTCTCATCCAATTTTGAGTGAATTTTAACCTGTTTGTTTGAATAATTGGCCATCATATTCTTCTTCTTATTACCTTTCTTTTTTTGCTTTTTGTTAATCTCTAAATGCCACTTCCAACAATTTTCCTCTCTATAAGTATCAATGTTACATTGCTTGTAGTGGTTATTGGGATGCTTTCACTTATGTGTTATAGATATTGTCTTCATTTCCTTTTCCCATTTTCATTTATTTTTCACCTCCTTGGAATCATCACGATCCTCCTTCTACTCCGACTCACTTGATTTCCCTTTCCTCTGGCTAAATTTATCTAGCTATTGTGCCTATACACAAGCATCGTCCACCGATCTAGGTTTGGAAAACATCACTTAATTCCATATATGGCTATGTATACCCCCATATAATTGAGGAGTAGGTCTAGGTTATTTAGAGATATACCCAACATTATGGCCATCTTTCTAACTATGTGGTGTACTCCTATACACTATACCCTTGCTTCGTCCTAAAGTAATGCAATCAGATCTATTGGTCCTCTACATAACCAACAAGGAAAAATTGTGACTTTATGAGGGTTTTGAAATCATCTCACTTAGTCCTTGGAGGATGTCCCTCCAACCTAAATTTCTCTATGTGGCTTTCACACCAGGTTAACCCATTTCCCCTCTAATTTTAGCTGAAAAATTGAAATATTTTGTTCTTCGTCTATATATGAAAGTTGGGATAAAATTTTAATTGTTGCAACTAGTGATTAGCTTCCAAGAACCAATCTCACCTTGATACAACTTTATTTCTACCTTTTCTTCCATTTTGAATAGGGAATATGAATGATTCATGGAGCTCAAACGTGGTTGATCCTTTCAACTTCTTTCTCAATCTCCCTCTCTAGATCTACCCAATATGTTGAGTTCCCATCTAACATGACCTTCATATTAGAACTTCCATCATCTTTCAACAAATTGAGTTTAATGGTTAGGGTTTCCATGAGAATGGTCACATTACATTTTATCTTTGACTTATGTTTCTAATCGTGCAAACCTCTCCTCAATGGGATCATGAGAATTATTCAAAAAACATTTAGCCATGGTTGGGGTTTTATGACTTTTAGATTAACAGATCTCGATCCCCTACAAATCCGTACAATATACCCAAGAAATTTTTTTATAGTATCAATCTCGATCCCCTAAAAATCCATACAATATACCCAAGAAACTTTTTTGTAGTATCAATATGATCCGTATATTGTCTCTGGATATTCAACTCGACAATTTTTCACAATATATCCACTAAAATATATTCGAAAATTAAAATCTACACTATGAGGGTTTATTTCTTCATAGATTCTAGATCCATTAATTTTTTTTATTGCATATGTATGCAAATTATTATTACGTAGAAAATATAAAGAAATGAAATAAAAGTATAAATAAGTGACCTTTGTGGCCCGATGACTGCTATAATATACAAATACTCTTTGTTTTCCCAATCCCCATCCACTCTTGGCTATTCTTCTTATATATCCAACAAAATGCACATAAACAGAATGGAACCTCATTTCCTATTAATGACCCTATTATAATACAACTCAATAGTCTAAAAATGGTCAAGTTTGACTCCTTTAACTGTGAGCTAGAGTTACAATATGGAATTTTCTAGAGTCTTCTTCCTCATGATCACTTGGATAGCTCCTCTTCCATGAATAAGGGGGTTGAAGTGATGTCCTCACAAATTATGGTGGTGAAAACAGGAAGGAAACTTTTGGGTGGCATAAAGCTTTTATATAGACTACCATTGAGGTGATTATTCTGCCATCAGAAAGGTACTTATGTGTTAAATAATGTGAATGTGTGCACACTTGGCCAAAAATAATTATCTCAAAAAAATAATATTTGATGTCTCAAACTACTATCGAAAGGTTTCATACCCCAATTTTCCAAAATTTGTCCTACCAGTGAAAATGGTTATGTGAGATAATTCCTCCAATTTTTCTACTTTAAAAACATCAATATAGATAAAAAATAATATAATTATCTAATAAAAATACATGGTGATGGAATAAATCATCTATAAGGGATTCCTTTACGGACAATCTCTAGATTAAGCCATATACAAGTGATCCCAGTTAAAAAGGGTTTCTTGGACAAAGGTTATGATGTAAATGAAGCCTATGTCCATTTTCCATCAAACGATTTCTCTCTTCACTCATGGCATGAATATCGATGGCCCCGTTATCATACACAATATCAATCTCATAAGGCTCGACCCATCAAGTGCAGAACTTCCCTCTAAAATCCTTGAACTTCAAGTCAAATAATAATGTCCCGTCTAAATCTTTAAATTTATTCTCCTTAACGAGATTCTCCTACCACTGAACTATTTCACATTTTATTATTGATATTTGGTGCAAGGAAGTCTGGTGAGGTTCATGAAATTCATTTATTTAGAAGAGATTATGCTCCTGAGCTATAGATAAGTCAATTCCACATTTTACAACTATTATAAGTGTCTAGATCTCTGTTTCAATGGCAAACAATACTCTCTTTCTATATAACAGTTCATATAGGGTGTAGCTAGCAGCTGCTTAGTACTTTATGTTGCCTTCTAGACCTATAGAGTTTCAGGGAGTCTGCTATCACAATCATTGAGGAGTAGTCTAATAGTCTTAGTGATGACTGAGTCAATATTCCCGCCTCCCCCCTCTATTTTTCCTTTGGCCTACAGGTTATATGGTGTAGTAACACCGATTTTGTTTCTTACCAAGTCTTCAATGAAAACTGAAGTGAATTGAGTCCCTCTATCCGTAACTCTCTCGTGAGGTATCTTGAATTCGGTGAAGATTTTCTCATGAATAATTTTTTCTACTGCTGGCTGAGTTTTGATTGTGAGTGTCTTGGATTGTATTTTGATGTGTTTTCTATTTTCTGCATTTTCTATATTACATGCATAAAAACAATAACTTAATAAATCCAAGTCTAAGGAAAATAACATTCATTGTATAAATTTCGAATTTTTAATATAAATTTATTACATAATAGGCAATTGTTCAGTAAAATATCCACCACAGTTTATAGATATCTTCTTATTGCATTACTTAGTGTTTTTAGAAAATCTAATTTTTTCTTAATATCATTTAACGTCAAACTTAGTGGCAAACTGATTATCTTTTCTAAAAGGTCATTAAATTGATTCCTAAATAAAAAATTAGTTATACTTTATATCCATAATAAATTAACACTAAATTAACTAATTTACCTAAAATCCAATTTTTATTCTCTTTATTTATTTATTTATGTAATCTTAATTTTTATAACACTTTTATATTGTTATACATCACACTTTATTTTTATTTAACAAAATTTTTGTTATATTTCCATTTTCGGTTCTACTTATTTAAGTCGATAATATTGTTACCATGACGACTTTGTACATCTCGACCTCCCAATATCCTAGTGTTTAGAAGAGACCAAATAGCGAAAAGTATGGAGCCTACATGAAAAAACCAGATTCCCCATGCTAAATTATCTAGCCCTGTGTTTTACACGTTATAATATTTTGGTTTCCGATTTTAACAAATTATGTTGATCATTATAAACATTAATGACTTCGAAGTCATAATATTCGGTGCAAGTTCAAACACCTTGGAGGTTTAATTCTGATACTATCAGTGTTAATCAGTTATATGTTGGAGGTTTTAGTTTAGAATGACAGGAGGTTACAACTTCGTTTGTAGCCCATCTTAGTGAAAGCGCGCAAGAAAATTTCATTAACTTTTCCATGGATAATGTTTAGAGTATTTTGGAGAAAACTGTGATAATATTTACATTTGAAAATTCGTCATTAGGTTTCGTGCTTCCAACCACCATGAGATGTTCTCAAATGGTGCCACACGGGATAAAAATATTATGGTGAGAACGCCGCATACATCTTATATTATATCTGCATCTTCTAGAACAATGGCTCCTTAGGTCTAAATATTAGTCTACTGTGTGTCTCTCAATGGCAGAGCATTGCATTTTGTTTGGTTATCGTTAGAGAAAAAGATGGCAAATTAGAGAGCATCCATCAATGTTAATTCTGTAAACCAGCTGGATTTGGCCATTGACTTTGGGATTGCCCTTCCGACCCAAATATACAATGGGCGGTCTAGATTTAGGATCTGGAAGGTAGGTCGTTTATGGTTGGTAGCGGCTATTTATTCATCAGCGCTGCAATAGTGTCTCGCAAACTCCCCCATATACCCTTAATTTTTTTTCTTAGTTGTTGCAGGTTCTTCCATTTTCGATGGGTTTTGGTTTTTTGTTTCCAGTCATGGCCGTCATCGTCTCCCTGCAGGTGAAATTATAGTTGAAAATAGTTACATAAGTTGTAACGTATCTCCTTAGTTTAGGATTTGTTCCTACAATTTAGGAGTTTGTTTGCAACTTCATAATTTCTTGTGATGTACTTAAAGATGTGTTTTCTGATTCATGAATGTAGAGTGATCTCTCTTTTTGAGTGTAGTCTCTAGGTGTAGTACTCACATGAGAGCTACAACTCCTTCTTTTCAACTCTGTGTATATTTTATCTTGGTATCGGAGCTTAAATTGGGTGAGCCTGATTTTTTAAATCGCCTTTGTGGGTGAATCGCCTTTGTAGCCAAATTGCCTTTGTGGCTGAATCGCTTTTGTGGCTAAAAGTGACTTTGTGGCCGCGTGTACACGAGAGCTTTGTGCTCACAGGAGCTTTGTGCTCGATCGAGCAAGTGGACTGCAGTAACACCTGGCTCGCAGTCTCAGATGATTCATTAATCTCGCAGTAGTGGCCAAATTTTTCTACTGCTGGCTGACAGTCATGCTTAGAAGCGTAATTGGCGCGACTGTTCGGTCCATACCCGCGCCAACGTGCCAAATCACGGGATTGGCATGGAAGCGCACGAGATACCTGCACTAGGATTTTGCCTTGCGAAGTTTTTGTTCTAGGCCCAGATTTTTCACACGGGAAGGTGCCACTTCACCTTCGGTGGAAGATCTGTGGGAAGTTGCAGATCAAAGAAGTTGCGGATCTGTCCGAGAGTGGCAGATTGGATCAGTTGTGTGGTTGTATTTTGAAACAATGGATTTGCTCAATGGAGCAGGATTATTTTGTAGATTTTCAAGATATCACTGGATTTGAATCGAAGATACAGTGGGTGGATCAGGAGAACTAGCAGAAAAGTGGCAGATCGGTTGTCAAGATCTGACAGGTATTGATATTTTTTTTCTGATCAGTTGGGTAGATTTATTTATTTGTAGATTAGTTCAGAATGATTAATACTATGGAATCATATTTCCACGAGTCTAGCAAACTCGATGGATTTAACTTCACGAATTGGAAGTTTAAGATACAGACCTTGCTTGAGGGTGAAAATGCATGGTCGATAGTTACAGGAGATGAGAAGAGACCGAATTCAATCACAAAAGAAACTACGCAGGAGCAAGAATGGGATAAGAAAGAAAACAAAGCAAAAGTTTCGCTGAAGATGTTCGTCAAGGACAACACTATCCCAGATATCAGAGAGTGTAAAACATCCACTGAGATCTGGACGACCATCAAAATTTTATATCAGACCCAGAACACAAATCGGATTATGGCACTCAAATTCAAGCCGTTTTCAATGAATATGGACGAAAGGGAGACTACTGCTGCATTCATCGCGCGAGTTAAAGATTTGAAAGACGGATTGGGAGACATGAGAGAGAAGGTGTTTGATTCCGATCTGATCACAATCACGATGAATGGGATAAGGGATGAATATCAAATGTTCATCACTAGATTGGTGGCAAGGGAGAATGCTCCTACATTTGAAGAACTAACAGGGATCTTGCTACAAGAAGAGGAGCGGCGGCAAAATTTGAAACCGTAGAGCGATGATCTTGCTTTGATGGCAAAACGAGAATCATTTAGAGGGAATCTGCCATAGCAGCAATCACAGTCACAATAGCAACAACAGCAGAGAGGAGGAGGTACATCGCAGAAGATTCCGTACAGAGGTATGTCTGTAAATAATCCTATATGAAGATCTTATTATTGTGGAAAGAAGGGTCATATATAGATTGAATTCCTTAAGAAGTAGGTAGATGATGCAAAGAAAAAGTTGGCGAAGCATAGAGGATACTTGTTGAAGAAGATGAAGATCTCAGCCACGAATTTCGACTGTTCATAGCTGACTGTGCCCTTTCAACATCTAATGAGGACGACATCTGCTATGTTGATTCTGGTGCATCCTCTCACATGACAAGTAAGAAGGAATGTTTTGAAACTCTTGAAGAAAGTACATATGGATAAAAAATTTATCTAGGAAATGATAGTGGATACGAGATCAAAGGGTATGGGCATATTCCAGTGAAGTTACCAAATGGTGACATTAGTCATCTCAAAAATGTTTTATATGTACCCGGGATTAAGAAAAATCTAATATCTGTATCCATGATAACTGATCAAGATATGCAAGTCGAATTCTTCAAGACTCATTGTGTCATAAAGGATTACAGGAAAGAAATTTTTGCAACAAGCGTGCAAGTAGGAAGCCTATACAGACTGGATGTAAAAAGTATACCACAGCAAGCCATGGTTGCAGCTGGATCGACAACCGAAAAAATTTGGCACCATAGATTCTATCATCTAAATCTGTAGGACCTCATGTTATTACAGAGAAAAGGTATGGTCGAAGGACTCCCTGTTTTTCACAGTACTCAGTTAAATTGTGATGGATGTGCCTTAGGAAAAATGCATAGATAAGAGTTTCCTGTGCATGATAGAAGGAAGGAAAGAGATATCCTAGAACTAGTGCATACTGACATATGCGGACATATGCAGACGAGGTCGCTAGGTGGTGTATATTAATTTCTTTTATTTACTGATGATTGCACTAGATATTCATGGGTTTATTTTTTGAGTAAAAAGAGTCAGACTTTCCAGTATTTTATAGAACTTAAAACCTTGGTGGAAAAATAGTTAGGAAAAAGCATAAAAATTCTCCGCTCTGATCAAGGGGGAGAATACAGGTCACAAGAATTCATGAAATTCTGCAGATCTCATGGGATTGTTCAGCAGTTTACAGTGCCTCACACACCACAGCAGAGTGGAGTGGCAGAGCACAAAAATAGAACTTTAGTGGAGTGCGCAAGGAGTATGTTACAAGGTAAGGGTCTATCTAATATTTTTTGGGTAGAAGCTATTAATACTGCTATCTATTTAAAGAACATAAGTCCTACCAAATGTCTTGGCTTCAAAACCCCCTTTGAAGCATTATATGGACTCAAACCAGCAGTAAATCATTTAAGAGTATTTGGGTCAAAAGCCTTTGCCCATATACCTAAAGCTGATAGGAAGAAATTAGACCCTAAAGCTATCAAATGCATCTTCGTTGGATATGGCAATAAATTTAAGGCATATAAGTTGTTCAATCCTGAGTCTCATAAGATATTTGCAAGCAGAGATGTAGTGTTTCATGAACAGGTTCAAGAAGGGAAGGATGATAGTGATGATAATTGGCACATTCTATTATTGATGGAGGAAAGCAGTGAGGATGAATGAGAGCAGGAGCAGAAAGAAGAGCGGGTACAAGGTGATATAATCAATAATGCGAGCCCGAATAAATCTGAAGAAAAAAAATTTGAGGTAAGTCCCCTATCAAGGAGATCAGGTAGGAAGACTCAAATACCAACTAGATTGAAAGACTATGCTTTGATGTCAAATATTTTGAACATTGTAGAACCCACTAATTACAAAGAAGCTAGTCAATCTGAGGCACAGATGGCTGCAATGAATGAAGAGATTGAATCTATTATTAGAAATAACACTTGGGATTTAGTTGAACTGCCTAAATATAAAACAACCATAGGATGTAAAATGGCTGTATAAACCAAAAATGAATGCAGATGGAAGTATAGAAAAACTAAAAGCTAGGTTGGTTGCAAAGGGGTACTCACAGGAAGAGGGTATAGATTTTGATGATACCTTTGCACCTGTAGCAAAGTTAAACACTATCAGAATGCTTATTTCTTTAGCGACAAAACACAATTGGGAGCTACACCAGCTTGATGTTAAATCTGCATTTTTAAATGGTGAATTAAAAGAAGAAATTTACTTGGTACAACCTGAAGGGTTTGTAAAGAAGGGGCAGGAACATCTTGTTTGCACATTGAAAAAGGCACTATATGGCTTAAAACAAGCACCCAGGTCTTGGTATGAAAAAATTGATTCTTTCTTTTTAGAGCATGGTTTTCATAGGAGTTTGAATGACCCAAATTTGTATACCAAGTACAATAAATAGGGGCAGATTATTTTGATTTCTTTGTACGTGGATGACATGATTATAACAGGAAATGCAGATAACTTAATCAAAGAAATCAAACGGCTGATGGCACAAGTTTTTGAAACGAAAGATATGAGAAGTCTCCATTACAGTCTGGGATTGGAAGTATGGAGAGATACTGGACAGACTTTTCTTACTCAAGGAAAGTATGCCAGAAATCTGCTGGAAAAATTCAGAA
This sequence comes from Pinus albicaulis, assembly GCA_034641835.2. Taxonomy (NCBI): domain Eukaryota; kingdom Viridiplantae; phylum Streptophyta; class Pinopsida; order Pinales; family Pinaceae; genus Pinus; species Pinus albicaulis. The sequence goes on along the minus strand of CM076581.1, from coordinate 152,871,825 downwards.
TGGATCAGTGTAGGTCAACATCAACACCATTGCAGCATAATTTGAAGTTGTGCAGTGACGATGGCCCTAAGGAGGTGGATGCCACTATGTACAGACAGCTAGTTGGGAGTTTGATATATCTCACAACAAATAGACTAGATTTGGCATACTCTGCTAGCGTGTTGAGCCAATTCATGTATAAACCACTTGAAAGTCACTGGGTTGTAGCAAAAAGCGTGTTGAGGTATCTTTGTGGTACTAATAATTATGGTATTTTATACATTGACACATCTGATGTTACTCTAGCAGTTTTTTCAGATTCAGATTGGGCAGGTAACCTTAATGATCAAATGTCTATCACAGGTTACACATTCAACATAGGATCCGGGGTAATAGCATGGAGCAGCAAAAAGCAAAGTATTTGTAACACCCCCACTGTGTTGAATGCAAAGGAGATGATTAACTTAACCTAAGGGTGGACCCTAAGACACTATGGTGTATGTATTTGCATATTTATTTGAGAAATAAATAAAATGATTGGTATTTTGACCAAAAGAGAATTAGAGATCACTTACAACCATGAGGATGGATAAGGCATCAGAATCCCCAAAATCTTTCAAAAATCTTGAAAGAAATTTATTTAGATTTGAGGAATCTCACTTCAAGAAGAGAAGTAGTTAGGAAGAGGTGAGAAAAGCTTTATACAGAGAAAGTTAAAGTACTAAAGAATCCCAAGACAAAGCCTAGGCTAACAAAGAAAGAAAGTGACCCCATACGTCTGACTCAGTAATTGTAAACACATGTTTTCAGGGGAAATATGAGTTTAATAAGTTGTCTTCAAATGCATCGAGGGGTCGACTGTCGAGAGGTGATTCGCCTGTGGTGAGTCCCCGAGGAGTGATAAAGAGGACTCTAAGGTTGGGAGGTTGGTCATTTTGCAAGTTTTGTGGTATGTTCTGAAATTCTTGTTACTATGTCTTATTACAGTATGAATTGGCTACATATAAAATTTAATTTTCTGACAATGGGAAATGTTGGTACTACATTTGACAGAATCTATCATTAGGCATCCACCTTCCAGATTTTGTTTAGTTGTAGACCATAAAGTTCATAGAGTAGAAACTCCAGAATCTCTAAACCAGGGTTGGTTTAAATCTGAAGTTACTTAGTCCCCATGAATCATTAAATATTATTCTGTTCCTGTACATACAAATGGGATAATTTATGCTTTTATGTATGCTAGAAAAGTTGTATATCAGCACTGAGGTATGCATGGTGCATAGCAAAATGAAAGAAAGCAAGATATGAGCATGTGACAAAAAGATTGTGCTAGAAAAAGAGTCATTCAAATCTATATGAGCATTATAATAATTATAGTTGTATAGATTCCATCTCTAAACCTACTCTTATCCTTGAAAAATCTGAATCATAGCAACTCCTGGAATTGAAATGAAGGTCCTTTAGTCCAGTCCTAGTAACTACTTACTAGTATACCTCAAAAAGAAAAGTAGAATTTTAAGTGTAAGGACTAGAGCACATGTATTTTTACTTTTTAGTAAATCCCAAAGAAAATCTCCATTATAAAAGAGTTAAAGAAATCATAGCACTTATAGAGTAATTGTATTCTAGCTTCATCTCTAACCCTATAAATAACCGTTAGTGCAATGGAGTAAATCAATGCTTAAGGTATACCATCCATTGATATATCGACTACCTTTATATAGACATCAAAGAAAAAAAAAACATACCTATATATATATTTTCAATTACCAAGCACCACAAATGAGCTCGGCATACCATGACTTGAATTATGTGAAAGTGAAATGTAAATACAACCGATATATATAAAAACCTACCCATGAAAGTATATATATATGGATATGTATAAGAGATAAGGGTTATAAAACACGAACCCACGAACCATACAGGATCTCTATTGTACAAAGGGAACGAACGAATAGTCAATTTACAATAAGGCGCGGTGATATAATTAAAAGATTAAGTCATGGGTTATGCTAAGTGCGCCCATCGTGATGTACCGACAAGTACAATCCACGACACCTGTTAAATCTTTCCACGTTAAATAAAACTAGTAAGGGCAATAAGCAAAACGAAAACAAAATGCGGGGAAATAATAGAGTTATAATTCTAATAATCACACAGTAACGTGACGAGCGGCACTGCTCTGACTATAATTATCTCGAGACTGCGTGTAGACACAGAGAGTCGACTCCGTGGTTCTGCACTGCACATTAGTTTTGTGCAAAATAATTGAGGTTCTCTGACACGCCGTGAGATATAACGTTTAACTCATACCGGGACATGATCTTACCTCCATTCGCACATGAACGCGGTCCTGACTATCACGCCGATCTAATCACAGAGTAAGATCGGATTAGTGCAGTAGTATCGATTGAAGAGTAGATTTAATAGTTTTTCTGCTGTAGAATGACACAAATCAAACTGAACCATAGATAGGAAACGGGTATTCGATGCTCTGGACCACCGGGCCGAGGGGGGCCGGTTTTAAAAAAAAAAAAAAAAAAAAAACAACACCAAACAAACGTGGGACAATAGACACGCTATTAAAACTCCTTTAGTGGTCCAGCATGTATTAACAACGAGCACTAAAAGACCCGAACAACTGTGCGATGGAGCACAGAGGCCGAACCCCGCCCCTTTACGAGAGTAGTCGGTAACTGTAGCCAAGATGCACAGCGCTGTTGGAAAAACTCGAGACAAGGCCTGCATATCAGATCCCAGAACCGATGGTTAGCCTAGCATCGGGATAAATAGCGAAAGTCGGTATATAGAGTCCGAATAAAACAAAGGTAAAACCAAACACAGACGCACGACGAACACATAGAAAAAAAAAGGGGAGTGAATAAATTACAGGCCGATCTTTAGGATGACGGATCAACATTCTTCACCGTCTTCGGAAGGAATCCTGAACACGTTAAACTACATGCTGAACACCTGCAATGCATTCGTGAAACCATCAGTAAAGGCGACTCCAGAACAGCGAAGATAAAACAATAAAAGGAAACTTACTGAACATAAAATAAGTGATGAACATATTCTACGACGCAGGGCATCCTTACTCAGCTGAAAGCAGAAGAGGATCGCCCAGGTAAGGTGGCTCGATGTTAATAATGGTTCGAGACAGGGAGAGGTTAATAATGGGGTCAAAACCCTAAGACGAGGTCGAAATCGTACCAATAAAATCCCGCTCAAGGATTTTCTCGGGTACCCTCCGGTAGACCAGAGCTTTACGGGCTGAGCCGCAACTTTGGTACCTTCTACCAGTTAAATAGTATTTTAATTCTGCGTGCAGGGTACCTAGGAGGCTGGTTGCAGGCGCTGGTTCCCGTCGAAAAGAGCTCTCACCGCCCTCCTTTCCAGCTGTTGGTGAGCCAAGCTCTCAGTACCGAGATCGTGGTGTAAAGGTTGAAAAAAAAAAATTGGCACCGTCCCAAATCTGGAATACATCAACGGAGGCGGGGCGATCTGTAGTTGTACAATTTCCTGTGGACGGCCACGCAATGTCAATACCCATGAGCCGTCACCTGCAAAACCAAACCGGAACCAGACAATTATCCATACGTGCGAAGTATAGCTGTACATGGGCTAATACGTCGTCTAGGGTTTCGACAGAGCTATAAACCGGTGCACGTGGTAATGGAAAACAATCGGAGTGATAAAGAAAAACAACCGGATTTTGCATATGAACAAACGGCCCCAATGCCACCCAAATCGAGCAAAGGATAAATGGGCATATAGTTTTATCATATATCATTGTTATACGATGCATTTGATATAGTAAGTGCGACGATAACACGCGTAAGGTTCCAATGGAACAGTAATGGGGTTCTTTTTAAACAATACTAACATGCATATGTGGCGCTTTTCATTTAGTTATACCAAAAAGGTGTTGGACCCACATGGGGTATGCATATACAACGAATAGGGATATATATTTATACACCTAGACCTGTACGCAGGCATCTATACCATGGAATTAATATATTTCCAAAGGCCATAAATGCAAGATTCTTTTATATAAGAAAAAAATAAAAACCACAAGAGGATGGTGAACATATATATATGCTATATATATATAAATATATATATAATATATCTAAAAATGCATATATTATATATATATATAGGCCCCAAAATTTATATTGCCAAAACATGTATGGGATTGTGAACATATCTATATGCTATATATATATAAATATATATATAATATATTTAAAAATGCATATATTATATATATATATAGGCCCTAAAATTTATATTGCCAAAACATGTAAGTGTTATAGCGAGTATAGGTACTAGTGGAATATGTATCCTATAAGTAAGATTGCATACCACTATCAAAAGAAGGGAATGTTGAATCTTATTCAGAACCAAAAAGGAACACTTATAGAAGATGATTTTAAGGTTCAGGAGAATACCACTGCGGTATATTTTAGTATTACAGTACCCCAGGATATAGAATTTTTTTTTTTTTTTTAAAGACTGGAGGTGTTACAGTATTGTAGCCTTATCTTCATGTGAAACTGAGTACCAAGCATTGTGTGCAGTGATCTGGTTGAGAAGGCTTCTCAATGATGCAGGAGAAGAACAGAAAAACTCAACTTCCATCAAAAGAAACAACCAGAGCACCATTAAACTAGCATACAATCCAGTGTTTCATAAAAACACCAAAAATATTGACACTCAGTTCCATTTTGTTAGAGAATAACTACAGTTAAAAGAAATCTTTGTTGAATATTGTAAAACTTGTGACAATATGGCTGATATTTTTACTAGGCCTCTTGCATGTGCAAAGTTTGAATTGTTTAGAGGGATGCTAGGAGTTCAGGATAATCCTTTCTCCATTAAGGGGGGGAGTTGAAAATAATTATATTATTTGTGTATTAATGGAGAAAAGGTTACATAAGTTGTAACGTATCTCCTTAGTTTAGGATTTGTTCCTAGAATTTAGGAGTCTGTTTGCAACTTCCTGATTTCTTGTGATGTACTTAAAGATGTATTTTCTGATTCATGAATGTAAAGTGATCTCTCCGTTTGAGTGTAGTCTCCAGGTGCAGTACTCACTTGAGAGCTACAACTCCTTCTTTTCAATTCTGTGTATATTTCATCTATTATTTTACATTCACGGCAATTTGAAAGGAGCAACGGCACTCTGAGTATGTGGTTGTGGGATGGATGGGCAATTTCTGATTGGCTAGTGTCTATGTTTTTGTTACGCTTATTCTATAACTTAGTATGATCTATAACCTAGTCTGAGGGGATAATTGAGGAGAAATGGTTTTAATAATTTATTGCATCAAGATAGAGAGAAAAGTGGATCTAAAGAGAAGAGGAGTGAAAAGGAAAAGATAGAGAGAGTGTATGTTTGGGGTAAGATAGAGAAAAAACTATAGAGAAATAGACGAGAGATACAAGTAAGAATATTTTTTGCACTACATACATTGAATTAGTTGTACATGGTGATTTCTAATTTTATTTTATTGCTTGCACTGAGTGTAGATGTTGATTTCAGTGTAGATCTTGAGTTCCAATCCTATTTGAATTGTTGTAATAGATGCAATGATTTTAGTGTAGATGTTTTCTAATTCTATTTGATTGTTTTCACTAAATACATTGATTTGGTACTATATATACTCTATTTAGCATTAAAAAATACAATTTAAACAATGAAAAATAACAAATTGTATTTTGCACTTGAAATTTCTTTTATCCCTTCTTTTATCTCTACTTATTGAGTCAAGATGCTCATTCTACAAACCACTATGATTGAGCCTAAAGGCTCATTCTACATCTTAGTATGAGGTCATGTGATAGTTTGTCTATCCATGCCCCTTTAACATAAAAATAAAAATAAAAATAAAAATTGTCCTAAATAGAAAATTAATGTCCTCTATAATTAGAAAAATAAAAATGAATATGATGTAAAGTAATTAAAAGTAAAAAAATATGTTAGTAAAATGTTTAAGTTTTAAACTTTTCAAAAATATTTCAACAACATATTTAAATAAATTTGAAGATCTATCTTAATTAATTTATGTCCATATTAACTTCATATATATTTCTATACAGAAAAATGTAAAAATAAAATATTTAATGTTGTATATAAAAAACATTCAATATGGGTTACAAATAAATTATTTAAATATGATTTAATATTGACATTTGGGTGGAAACATGAAGTTGGGTTACACTTTTGTGAGAATCGGGGCCCGAAAATTTTTTCCAACAATAGTTCGGCCGAAACTTTTTACAAGTTCGGCCGAACTCTAGATTCCGTTAACAATGACGGCACACTAACGGTGCTGGCAAACAGAATTTTTGCCGGAGTTTGGAAAACCTACAATTAAAGTTCGGCCGAACTATGAGTTTGGCCGAACTTTTACTTTTACAATAGTTCGGCCGAACTATTTTCTATAAATAAATCGCCCGCGAATTTTTTTTGTTTACTGTTTCATTGTTCGCGGGTTGTCTATCGTGTTCGCGCTGTGTTGCTGCTGTCGATGCCCTTGTGCTGCTGTCATCGCCCTGTTGCTCCTGCCGTCCGCGCGGGTAAGGTGGGTCCTCTCAACTCTGGAATTGTATCGCTTAATAGGAAATTTTCTTGCAGAGAAATGATGTAAATTGGAGTTGGTCTCAGTTTTCAAGCTTAATAGGAAATTTTCTTGCAAATAAATGATGTAAAATGGATAGATAAATTACTTCTTATTTCTCTACATTATTTATATCTATACAAATTAAACAGTGGCCTACCTCGAATTTAATTTGATAACCTGGTAAAAAAATCTATAAGCAGCGTTATAACCGTTCAATTCATCCAACAGATTGACTATTTTATTCACTTGGATGACAACCTTCAGCTCCTGGAAGCTCAGTTAAATCAGCATAATTTGACCTTCTACCAAACATTTTTATACCGAGAATTTTGGTCATAAATATCAGCAAAATTATAGTTTAAAAGACTATGACCAAAACTACATTTTATGGAAAAAAGTAGCACTGTCAAATGTCAGTTGACTGACTGCCCATGGGCTTTCATGTGCATATTTCTCCCTGTTGTAGCCTTACTTCCCTGCTTTATATTCATACTTTTGTCCCATTGGCTGCTTTTATATTCAGTGTTTGGGCCACTCTAGATCTCCTTTCATATTCACAATCTCTGCTTTTATCCCATCTGTTTGTCACTCTGAAGTGACTGATCGAAAAAGAAATGGATATTGTAACCGGAACCGCAGGGAACACCTTAAGCATCGTTATTATTATGTGAGGATAGCATATTATTTTCATAATTAACTGACTGTAATAAAATCACATAATTATGTCTTATGTATGCTTTGACAACTATGTCCCGACAGGGTCTACCTACTATGATAACACTATCATGTGTTTATGTTTTGGCATAACCTGGATACTACTAATCATCATGAAAAATAAAAATTTAGTTATAAGTAGCAGGTAATACCCACTAAGGGTAAAATCTTAACATATTCTCAACCAGGCTAACATACAGTCTGTACCCACCTATTAATCTACATAAATTCATCATAATTTCATGACAGTTCATTTCTATTCAAACACACTACTTGTAGCTAATAAATTCACAGTACCTTAACTGTGCTGATGAGGAAGGTACCTTCATCAAACGTGCAACAACCTTAGAGATTTGAATGAAGTCAATTATGATAGCTGACTTTTGATTTATCCTCAGTAATTTTCAACTTTTAATATATAGGTTGAAATTTTTTTCGTTCAATCAAAAGCTATCATAAAATTTGCTTAGATTATTTGAATTCCAATTTTATATATTTATTGCAGACTAAGTTTTGAATGCAGATATAATAGTTAGCAATTTGCATTCTTAGTTGACTGAAATATGTACGTTTCCCTAAGTAAATTTCAAGTCATTATGTTTTTAAATTGTTTTCATCTTTTATTAAACATTTAAAATTGTTTTAATTTTTTATTAAACATTAGTTTTAGTTTTCTTTTAGTTGTTTTAATATATTTATATTATATATAGTAATTTCTAATGTGGTGCTTTTCTAATCTTAGAGGAATGTTACTTTTACTTCAAGTTCTTGAATAGAAAATAGATTCATAAATAATAGTGTTAGATTAAAAGATTTTGCAAGCTTATATATCTTGTTTTCTAGTCTTAAATTTTTATCTTCTTTCTATGCCATAAAATGAGCAAGATCATCCCTCATAATATGATGTAGTTTCAAGAGTCTAGAAGGTTCTACTTCTAAAACATTTATTTCAATATTTATTTGACACACTATTTTATTAGTTTTTATTTCAATATTTTCAAATTGCAATTTGTTAGTAGACTTATCATAATGGGTGTCATATATGGTTAAAGATTGATATTCAAATGAAATAGGCTCTTCAATAACCAATTCTTCAACAATTTTTTGGGTTTCAACCATTCATATAACTACTGATTCGGGAATACAATACTTTCTACATCTATGTTCATGGGTCCTCAATTTTTTTATTCTTTTTTACTTGATTTTTTTTTATTCTAGATATACCAAGTCACTATAAACGATGAAAGTTTCAATAAAGTATACCTTCAAGGTCAAATCGCTGATTGGATTTAAATTCCATTTAAAATTTAAATCCCTGATTGGATTTAACTTCCATTTAAAATTTAAATTAAAAAATTCTTGAAAATGACAACAATTTCTTACTATAATCTCACCTATAGTAAAAAGAAGTGCGATAAATTTCCTTTTATTTTTCTTATCAATTAAAATAAGTCAATAGTGATATTGCCTAATAATTCAACAACAAAGTATCTAACAAGAACAAACATAGGAAGCAATAAGAGTTTTCCTTTTCCTTGATATTCAGATATTCATATAACTTATGAATATATAATCTTCTTGCTCTGCATATTTCCCTTTTCTGGTGAAACTTGATTTCTTCATATAAAATTGTTTTGGGCTCTTTTCTAGTCAACGTAGAGTTTAAATCATACCCAAAATGATCCTAGACATTATAAAAATTAACCATGAAACATGGAAAACAAAGTGTACTTGGGGATATTAAACACATTATGTTTTAAAATTTCAAGTCATTTTAATACATTATATTTTAAAACTGTTTTAATTTTTTATTAAACATTAGTTTTAGTCTTTTAGTTGTTTTACTATATTTATATTCTATACATATGTAGAGTATATATAGAGTAATTTCAAGTGTATCAAAAAAGAAATTAGAGTTTAATTAATTGTTCATAACATTTATATATAGTCAAGAGTGAAATTTTATAGAGGTTTTAGATACAAAGTTGCTTTGATTTGTTTAAGTTTTTTTTTCTCATAGGTAAGCCTTACTCGTGTCTCTAAACTGCACTAAAAGTGTTGAATTTTTTAAGAAAATATTCAACTCATTTTAATTAAATTTATAGATATTTAGAAAAGCAATTAATTGTTTCTAGAAATTTGCCAACATTTTGTAATCTCAATCACTCATAATTTCCATCAAAAAAATGTGGTGCTTTTCTAATCCTAGAGGAATGTTACTTTTACTTCAAGTTCTTGAATAGAAAAATGGATTTATGAATTACGAGCTTTTGCAAGCTCATATGTCCTCTTTTCGAGTCCTAATATTTTATCTTCTTTCTATGTTATAAAATGAGCAAGAGCATCTCTCATAATATGATGTAGTTTAAAGGGCCTAGAAGGTTCTACTTCTAAAACATTTATTTCACTATTCATTTGACACACTACCTTCTTAGTTTTTACTTGAATATTTTCAAATTGCAATTTGTTAGTAGACTTATCATAATGGGTGTCATATATGGTTAAATATTGATATTCAAATGAAATAGGCTCCTCAATAGCCAATTCTTCAACAATTTTTTGGGCTTCAACCATTCATATAACTACTGACTCGGGAATACAATACTTTCTACCTCTATGTTCATGGGTCCTCGATTTTGTGATTCCTTTTTACTTGTTTTTTTGATTTTGTATATGCCAAGTCACTAGAAAGGATGAAAGTATCAAGAAATGATACCTTCAAGGTCAAATCCTTGATTGGATTTAACTTCCATTAAATCTAAATCAATTTTTTTTTTCCAAAATGGGAACAATTTATTACTATAATCCCACCTATCATGAAATGAAGTGTGATAAATTGCCTTTTATTTTTCTTATCAATTAAAATAAGTCGAGAGTGATATTGCCTACATAATTCAACAACAAAGTATATAATAAGAACAAACATAGGAAGCAATAAGATTTTTCTATTTTCTTATTGGGAGAATCTATGACTTGTACTATAGATAAAAAACATTTACCAAAAAATATATGATAAAAATTGACAAACTACATAAGCGACAGGGATATGTCCTTCTTGCCTTCCATATGAATAATGAAAATGATTGTTCCAAGTCTCATGTTGCTTCTCATCTTATTTTATAAACCTTGATTGGAAAAGAAAAAAAAAATAAGAGAGGCGAAAATGTAAATATAGAACATCACGGATTTAATAGCCCCAAACTGGATTTTACTCTCAGGTACTGGAACCTCTACAAAGGTTCGACCTGGAAACATAGTTTTTCCTTAGGTTTCTCCATTGGTTCTATGTCCAACTTGGATAACCTGCAGTTCAATATCCTTCTTTTCATTTTTTATATCCCCTCTTGGATAACCATAATATCTTGAAATGGAGCTAGCCAACTCAAATATAGTATTGCAAATCCCTTGCTAAGTTAGATGATGATTACATATGGTCTTGAATGAGCATTTGGACTCTTTAGATATATATCTAAAGAGTCTAAAAACTCATTCAAGACCATATGTAATACATAACCTCCTCATCTAATATATAAAAAACTTTAATCCATGTGCTTAACCTTAACATTGACACAAATGGAATACAATTTTACTCACTGCTTTATGATAGAAAAATATGTAGATGAATATTGCCCACATACCCGAAGTCAAAAGGAATAGATTAAAAAGGGATGCTCTATCACAAAAGTCCAAAGGTACAAGATAATAGTGGTGATTTACATTGTGTTATAATTAGAGGATTTTCTAAAGCGTATGGAATAGGTAGGTGCCTTGTCCACAATTTTCTCGGACAGGGATATAAAGTTTCAAGGTTAGATATTAAAATTCTTGAAAATGGAACTATGGAAGCTTGAAGTGATTTGCAAATCACATTTGCTTCTAATTTATTATTTGATTTCTTCCACTTTGGGTATGATGATATTAGTCATCTGGGAAAAATTAATATTGTTGTCAAAGAACGATGGTTTGGTGGTTGTATCCATGTCTTGATTAATAACGTTGCAAGAACAGATACCATTATGGATGATGAAGATCCAATGAAGGCATTTGCAGAGACAATCGATGGCAATTTGAATGGAGCATACTACCCATCAGAAGTTGTATTACCATGCATGCCATTATGCCTCTCTAGTATAACTAACATCTCAAGCACATGTTCATTGCAGCTTATAATGATTCCAAAGCGAGGCTTTGTGGACTTACACTTTCATAGGAAATAACATTGGCATTACCATGCATGCCACTAGGCCTCCCTAGTGTAACTAAGTCTCAAGCACATGTTCATTGCAAAGTGAACAAAACATTGCGACTTATATATATTACCTTTGCTCTATATATATTTCTCATAATGTCAACAAACTAAAAGATAATATTATTATTGTGGTTATTAATCACTATAATTAGGTTAATTCTAGTTAAGAGCCCAGTCATTTATCATATTGAGAAAAAAATCACTAACATTATAATCAGGAGATTTTGTGAAGCTTAATTGAGCCTACACCTCTTTTGAGAAATTTAATTCCTACCACTTCACTTCCCTTCCTTAACGTCTCTCGTGAAGATAGTTCTCCATTTTCTTAACAAAAATATTGCTATAAAAGCTTTTAGGAGATCACAACTAAAACTACTGGACCAGAGCTCGAGAGTCAAGATGTAAACCAAAAGAAATACGTGTCACACAAAACTACTTGAGTGGAGCTCGAGAGTCGAACCTTTAAACTAAAGAAAATACATGTCACACGCGCCTTCGTTAATGAACCGCTTTCATAACCTTTGAATAACTCCTCCCCTCGAAAACCACAACTCCCTCCCTCCTTCCCTCCCTTGTAAAATAATTATGTTTTTCGGATCAGAAAGCCAAAATATGGAGACAATTATCACCAAATCCAACGTACGATTATGCATGATGGAGAATCTCTAGCGCTTTCCCTTGTTAATATATTTAATAATCTCAATATCTATTTAAAAGTATCAATAGTATTTCGACCATGAGATTTGAACAATGTGACGTCGTCGAAATACTATTGATACTTTTAAATAAATATTGAGATTATTAAATAAATTAACAAGGGAAAGCGCTAGAGATTCTCCATCATGCATGTCATGATCATACGTTGAATTTGGCTCTTTATTTGGCTACATTATACGCCTTGAATTCCCATTTTACAAGGGAGGAGGGAGGGGATTGTGATTTCCATTACCACATCATCGTTTCACACCAAGTTTTTCATCATCGTTTCACACTATCTCACATATGACCCTTCTACACATTATATGCTTGAATTTCTAGTATTTCATCCTCTCTACCTAGCCCATGATTGATAGTGACATTAGGTGAATAAAGCAAATTTGATAAGAAAGGGATCATTATCAGTTCGTTCTCCTCCACCCACTCCTATCTAGTGATTGCCTATTTTTCCTCTTCCAACATTTTATTTTGGAAATTCATTTTGGTAGTTAATTCTATTGAGAGTCACAACACACCTGGAAGTCAAAGAAATTGTTATGTACACTACTAAAATAAATTAACATTGTTTGTTATTAGACTTTACAATAACAAAGAACGTAGAGTTCATTAATGTAGTAGTGTATATGATAATTTCTTTAACTTATAGGTGTGGTGTGGCTATCGATAAAATTAGATGCTAATGAATTTCGAGAATATAAAGTTGGAAGTGGAAAATTGAGAAATCACTAGCTATGGGATGGATGGAGGAGGACGAACTAGAAACTATCCTCTTCTTAGAAGTTTTCTTTTATTCACCTGTTGTCGTAATCATTCATGGGATAGGTAGAGAGGAAGACATTGCCATAAATTCACTACATATAATATGTAGAAGGGGTCATTTGTGATATGGTGTGAAGTGATGATGATTGACACGGTAAATTTTCATCTGCCAGGTCATTTTGAGATGATGATGACAAACCAATACTATCCATTTTAAGGTTATAACCATTAACAGGAAATATGGGGAAGGGAATTAAAATGTCTCATCATGGAAATTATAAAAATTATAAGGATGGGGTTATAAGCGTTATGGAAATTCTAAGTGCCAAATTTGTTTTTAATTGCCAATATCGTTAGTTTTCCTCTTGAACAAGGTGTAATTTTATCTCTTGCTGGGATAGATCTGTCACTACCCAAGACTTAGACAAAAATATAATTATGGATTCTATACCTAGTCCTCCTTGTAGTGATTTGGTTTCCATCGAAACATCGGTGAAAAATTATGGCTCTCTTGTAAATCCACCTTTGACTGATCCATTAGAACTATAGTTACTATGGCTAAACCCAGACAATACTACACCTACTTACACTTACATTCCTATTTTACCAATGAAGGATGTTAGTTCCTCTTTGCCCTCTGCATCTGAAGTTTTTGTTGATATGTCATCATTGCCACCATTAAACGTGGTAGGAGCTACACCTCAATTGAAACCTATCACATATTCTTGGGACATTTGACTGATATCTTATATGGATATTAAAAATTTTCCTAGTGTTCCTATGCCTACTTATTTATCTTCACCATCTATGGTAGCTAACTCTAGTTATCCTATAGGATCAATTATTTTTACTCCAAGTTTTTCCTAACCTACTATTCCTAATCCATAGAATTAGTATATGGGGGGACCTCACTGTTGTTCAAGGTGATCATCCTCCTATATCATATTTAGTCAAATTCATAATCCTTTCTTATCCTCCATTTTTATTTCAAATTTGGAGAAGTTAACTAATGACCCCATTCATCATGATGCTTGGTGGCCACCCATACCTTCCAAGTTGCCTTCCAATATCCCCAAATTTGAAGGGAATTCTAGAGGAAATCCATTAATGGCATTACCACCTATCATCTGTGGTGGTCATATAATTATTTCGTGGATGATTCCAATAAACTACGTCTGTTCTAATACACCTTAATTGGAGATGATGCTAAATGTATATTTAATTAGACAAAAAATATTACATTAATTTTTTGTCGTTAGCTCAAACTCTTTTAACTCATTTTCAGTTACCGACGAGGTATGGCATAGATTTTGATCTCTTTTCTAATTTAAAACAAGATGATGCCATACTGATTTCTAATCACATCCATGACTGGTGATGTCGCAAGGGGTTAATACAAACCAAACTCCCTGATGATATCTTAGGTAAATGGTTCATTCGATCATTATGTCCTTAGATAGTCAAGGATGTGTCCATGTTCAGGGATGTTGTTGAGGGAACAAACCATATTTTCTTCTCAAAACTTTATTATTTAATGCCTCTAGTGTTTACTTCTACAAGTTCTATAGTGAGTACGCAAAAGGCCAGGGTAGCCTCTGGATCTCATCTTTTATGAAAGGTGACATATCTAGTAAATGCCCCTACATTCAATCTCTGGAATGGATCTAAATAGAAGTTCTTCATTTTAATATCCATAAAACACAACTACTTTAAGGTAAAATATGTACATGTGTCACTTCTTCCACAAAATAAAGTGTATAAGTAGTAAATTTTATACCAAGTGTGCTCCCACCATGTAAAGCGCAATTTGGTGAACTTATCATTTTTATAATATCTTTTTTGATTAAATTTAGTTTCACACATGATCAATTATAGCTTTGAAAGTTGTTCTCTACATAATTTACACTAAATTACAAATTGATTTTTTAAATCTATTTGTGAATGTCGCCAATAGATATATCATGGAGGATGAAAGATGAAGATCAGTGATCCCATATAGGAGATTCGAGGGATTGGAGGATGTTCACCATTTAAATATAATCTTAAATCTCCATACATGTGTGTACATATGGAATTGATTTTTTTATTAACTTGTGAGTGAAATTAGTTAATAAGTTTCATATTTTAATTTTAGGAGGCAAGAGGAGAAGGTTTTCTACTCCATCCATGGAGCATGGCCAAGGTTCAACCGGTCGAGGTATGAGTGGTAGC
The DNA here is from genome assembly GCA_034641835.2 of Pinus albicaulis. Taxonomy (NCBI): domain Eukaryota; kingdom Viridiplantae; phylum Streptophyta; class Pinopsida; order Pinales; family Pinaceae; genus Pinus; species Pinus albicaulis. The sequence continues at coordinate 152,856,561 of CM076581.1, read as the reverse complement.
AGGTTGCGGGAAGGGGGTGATATTTATTCCCCCGAAGGCCAATCAACAGTTGTTGGTTCTCAATAGGGTCACTGTGGGTCTAGTTCTCAACATCGTCATTCTGGGGTTGGTTCTCAGCAGGGTCATGTTGGAGATGATGTTAACCAACAACATCAAGGTTGACATCAATTTCAATATTTTTTCATTAAATTTGTGCAACTTTTTTTACACATGTTTTTTCTAATATAATTTTTTTTATATATATTGATGCAGAGGCTGAAAATGTTTGAGCCAGTGGTCAAAATAGACGCAGGGCAGCGCGCTACATTCAAGAAGAAGGCTGTCAACCCAACATAACTTATCCGACTGAGATTACTGATATACCATGGGAAACGAACATGGTGGAATGCACCTTACAAAGGTGTCAAAGCCTTCATGCAAAATTGCAAAGAGATCTCGAGGCTTTGTCTCTACCTGCTGAGAGTAGACAAAGCCTCCAAATAGTTACAAATTCATTGGGTGAAATGGTAAAGGTGTACAGAAATTTGGGGCCAACGACTGATTCGTTTGTAGAACTGATGAGAAAGAGAAAAGAAACATTGATAGGTCCCGATAAATGGCAGGACATAAAAAAAAGAGTTACAAGAGCAGATACCAAGTCAATGTTTAATTATAAGCAAGGGCCAAAAAGAAAAATGTTGAAGGTGCAGTATTTCAAGCTCCCAGACAAAGCTGCTTAGCAGTGGCATCTTGCGGCCTTTGAAGGCTTCCATGAAAGGAGATGAGTTCTGTATTTATTTTTTCTAAATGTTTTATACGAGATTTTTTTTTTGGGTGTAGTGACTACAATGACCTTCCTTCATAATTTTTTGGCCTGGGGAGAGGTCGATTATATCAACGTAAGGGCGCTAAGCGAGATGTGGAGTTGCTTCGCCCTAAGCCACCATTGGTGAGTCGACCGTTTCGAGTCGAAACCCTGCGATCAGAGATGGATGCAACTTCTCAAATAAGTCGTGAAGCAAGAGATGCTATGATCGACAATGTTCATAGCGGATTGAGTGGAGTTGATATTTATTCAAATGCAAAACGCATTGAAAAATGTGCATTGGTACATTTATGTACGATATAAGGAGATTTACAACACTGAATGTTGTTGAAGATCTCGAACATATGAGTAAATTGTAAAGCAGTAATTACTTGCCAGAACTAATTTTTCGTGAGGAAGAGGGCACGGAACGGTATGTGTGAGTGACCTTAGGGTTTGAAATTATTTTTACATATACATGTGGACAATTTGTAATAAATACATGTGTATGTACATGTATACATTTATTTGTATGTGTACATTAATCTAACAAAAATGTATGATTATATGTTAAAACACCATTTGCAGTTCTCAGGCATGATGCGTGATGAAAATGTTAATTATACGTTCGGGACCTCTGGCTCAAACGATGCAGATGGGTCTGACCATCATGATATGTTGGCACATGTATGTTAGTGTTTTTTAAGTGACTCTAAAATAAATAATTGTTGCCACACATGTACATGTATGTATATATATAATTTGATAAAATGTTTTAATAGGTACCGATTCCATCTGATGTTTTTGGGATGGCAGTACCTTCTTCTTCCTTAGGAGATATACCTTCTACTTCATTGGGAGATGTACAAGTATGGAAAATTTTTCACAAGTTCAAAATTTATGTTACCTCAAAAAGTTCCATTAAAAATTGAGATATATAGAGAGAGAGATCTATATTTTGAGTTATTTAAAATTTTTTGAATTTAGGTTTGTATAGAAGATTTTTTTAATCCGAGGACTCTAGCGACGGAGATAGGAACATCCACAGCATTTGAACAAGTTGTCTTTAGTTCTTTTTTTTAATATTATTGTTCAAATAAGTTTATATATGTACACGTGCATTTTCATTTGAAAGTTTTTAATTTATATAAATTATATATATATATATATATATATATATATATATATTTATATTTATATTTATATATTTATATTTAACTGTACATGTATATTGTACAGTTTACCACTGCAGATGTTTCTATGGCAGAACCTGTTCATCAAATGGAGAGGGAACCTTACGAGGTATTGCATGATTTTTTTGTTATATTTTTTTTTTTTACATGAAGTTCTAGATATATATATTCTCATTCATTTTTAAAACTTCAAATTTTAATGTTCAAGTACATGTGCATTGTGTATGTAGGTTTCCTATTCACAGGATAGGGCGCTACCCGAGACCCAGACGCTAGATCCTCCATTTGATGGACAAGATTTACGGTAGATTTGATTTCAAAATTTAGATGGTTTTAAAATTTGTTAAACTTGATACAGTTTGATACTCAAGTGAGATTTACAATTTTTGGACATATTTTATTACAATGTTATTATATAATTTGTTTTATTTAATTTTTGGATGGTTTTAGTACTTTTGGAATGTGAATGTGAAGTAATGTTGTCATCTGAATTACATTTGACATCTGATATTTAATGTTAAATTTTTTTGTTGGATAGTTGAATTATAATTGGCATGGCATCTGAAGTTTTTAAAACTACATGAATGATAGGATGTGAACCTACATTTGCACATGTGGTAAATTGAAATGTTACTTGTAACAAGACAATCCCCATTGATTTCATTACAGTATATGTTGATTTCTGATTTGATATAATTGCATGTATGATGGTACATTACTTGTAAAGTCATTGGATTAATAGTGTTCATTGATTCCAGTGTAAGCGCAAAAAATTATTGACAATGTAGAACGATTTTTGTGTTATAATAATTAAACCTAATAATATTGGAGAGCAAGAGAGACTTGAGGTATGGTGTTTACTACAACAGTTCGAGCTAAATATTTAAATGGTTTACCTATATGTTGATTTCTGATTTGATATAATTGCATGTATGATGGTACATTACTTGTAAAGTCATTCGATTAATAGTGTTCATTGATTTCAGTGTAAGCGCAAAAAATTATTGACAATGTAGAACGATTTTTGTGTTATAATAATTAAACCTAATAATATTGGAGAGCAAGAGAGATAAGGTATGGTGTTTACTACAAGAGTTCGAGCAGGTCATTCGATGACAACTTTTACCGGAAACTTGAAACAAAGAGAATCTATCTTTGGCTAGGACATCATGTAAGATGCCTGACAGAAACAGTAAAATTGTACTCATGTGTAAGTTTAAAATCTGAGATTCGGGCAAGTGGGGACAACCACTTGTTATCTCGTCCCTTGGAGGCTAGGCCATATGGGGACCGAATCTGACCTTACAAAATAAAGTGAAATAATTTGTACCATATGGTCGGTTACTGATATACAGGAACAATTAATTTCATTCTAGAATATATATATATATATATCCAATACATATAACATTTTTCATCAATGCACATGTATAGAAAAACTACTTTCAGTTGATACTAGAGCACGTGCTTGTACCCAAACAATTTGTAACATGTGTAAACCACAAATAACATAAGCAGCTCAATTTTTAGTTGAGTACTGGAAGTTCTAAAACATATTTAATCCAAAGATAATAAATTGTTGGACACTTCACTCAAAAAAATTCTAATGGAATTCCATCTTCAATAATTCATTCATGATTGGATTTTGAATTTTTCCATTTCTTAATTTTCGATTTTTTCTTTGATTGAACTTCTATCAACTTTATGCGTGCTGCACACACCAAGTGACTATATTGACAACTTATGGAATCAAGTTCATAGTCTTCAAAGTAAACAAAGTCTCCACTTTGATGAGTTTGTCTGAAAAAATAACCTTTCAGTATAATAGACCCTTTGTCATACTGAAATCCGTGATCATTATAGTCTTGTAATAATTTCATTTTTCGTTCAGTGCAACGCATCAAATAATACTTCACATTTTCATCGTTGTCAATAGGTGCAATTACAACAAAAACATCTCTTGCACAATAAAATAAATTTAACATTTAATTATGCATATTTAAATTTATTTCTAGATCTTTAAATCATTAGAAAGTAATTCAAATGTTACCTTCTCTAACAAGATCAGAAGCTCGATCACCATCGGATGATATTGTAGTTTCCTCTGATTGCATTTCTTCAAACATTGCAACAGACATTTTGCCCTTTGTATTTAGCTCTGTATGTTTCCAATCATTCACATACATTTTGTTTTCACAAACGTCATTGGATTTTGTGTTGTCTATGCAAACATCACAAAAACAAGAATATTTTCTTTTATCCAATGCAAACACATTTCTAGACAACTTTGTTTGAATTGAATGCAATTTTCGAGTCCCTTTTATTGTTTCAACGTCATTTCCAATTGATCTATCTACGTCTCCGATTCCAATATGCCAGAAAAACCTTTATATGGAAAATTAGAAAAAGAATTTGTAAATGTGATATCAAAATACAATTAAAAATAATCATTGCATGATAAATGTACAATGTTTAAAATTAGATTTCCAATATAAATTAAATTGAATGTACCTTCGCACTTCTCTTGATGGGTTAATGTCATGGCTTAGAGCATTTTTGCACCATTGAACAACTTCTTCAGCGTTCACAAGTCGGCGTGCAGAGTGGTTCATTTGATATCTTCAAAGTACTCGTTTTATGCATGCTCCTGCACCGTCATGTTCTCCTTTTCCATGGCGAGTCTCAAAGAAATTCCAACAATGTTTAATGCAGGTTTTCTTATGAAGACAACACAACCAAAAAAATGATCGTGCAGATTTGAATTGACCTGCGCATCCGTTTGACCATATCCAATGTTCATTGAATGTTATTCCACGATTTTTCAATGAATCATAAATTCTTTCAAAACAATGTTGTACAAAACATGTATCATGTGTACGATCGTCACTGATATAAAAATGATATTCTTTAATGATATGTCGATTTTCACTCGTGCTTTCTATATGATCGACATTTTTTTCAGCATGTCTATATAGAATATGGACGAGCATGGAGACTTGGTCAGAGTGATAGTATTCACTCTGAATTTATTTTTGTGGAACAAATGTGTAGTTTTCTGCAAAATCAATCATTGACAAAATGGTCCCTGGTGGAAAAACTTCACGAGATTTTTTGAATTGCAAGTATTGCCATCGAGCTCTATGGGAATGCTTGGTGTATTTGTAAATTTCTTCCTCAAACTTTCTCAAAAAGTCTATCAGAAAAATTTCGTCTTCTTGTAATTCGATTCTTTTAACACTATCTACACCTTGAATCGATGTACCGATATATTCATATCTCTTTCATTTCACTTTCATGTTGGAAAATGATTTATCATTTATATCAATATGATATTTGTTTTGAAATTTAGTCAAATTTCCACAATCATCGCATTTTTTACCACCAACACATTTCTTTTTGTAAAATAGTTCATCGCTTTCTCTTTCACATAGAATTTGAGATATGAATTCACGGATAGTGGAAGAAGGAGGTGAATCCTTCCATAATGTTCTACCGAAATCAAGGAATGTGTCATAATATAACTCAAATTCCACATGATAACGGCAACAACAAGTGTCGCGTACGGTGATAGGTTTTACATACCATGGTTTTTGTTGAACAAAAGCACTGAGTGAAACCTGAATTTGACGATTCTCTTCTTTGAACTTGTTGAATAACTCTATTTGAGTGGTTTCCAAGAGATGTTTTTCATGTTCTTCGTATTGATTTCGTGCTATTCTTCTTCGCATCACATGTCTTGCAGTCGGTGAAACACGCGAATTGTTCTTCCAATATTCATATATTATTTTTTTTAACATCTTCTCCAAGTCTATCTTTGTATGGTTGCCTACAAATAGCTCTCCAACAAGCGAGTTCATCATTTACATCTATTTGCAGTCGAAATTTTCAATGTTTGTGCAGAGTTTTTCGCGAGGTTCCCAGTGCTCGTGCCATAGATGTTAGATTCAAACGATTCTCTTGAGTACTTGGTGAAACCATTGCCATTTGTATTCCTCTACGTATATTTGAAACCTCTTTATCTCTAGATCTCTTAATTGAATCTATAGCACTACTCATATTTTTTATCACTTCTTCTTTCATTTTTTTATCTTTGGTTGATTTTTGAATACCCAATAGTGTCGTCGCTTCTTTTAATTTCCTTGATGATAGGAGACCTTTCAACATTTGAGCTTGAACTGTCACTTGCTCATTTTTGAAATACTTTTCAAAAATTCTATCGACACGATATCGTATAACACGGTCAGGTTTTTTATCTCCATATGTGTGAGTGTCAACATTTTCTAACATCTCATTATCGATAGTGATTTCATCTGTACATATTCGAAAAAATAGTACATATTCAATAAATCACTAAATTAATAAATATGTCAATAAATATAAGGAAAATTTTAAATATATCAATAGATCATAATATTTACATTTACATACCCGATTCAATTTCTGCTTGAGGTTGATTTTCTTCTTCAATATTTTGAGGAGTATCTCTGTCTGTTTACATTAAACAAATATTTTTCAAACTAGTTCATCAAATAAAAATTAAGCTTCACATTTTACATTGGGAAAACTTTAAAAATATATTAATAGATCATAATATTTACATTTACATACCTGCTTCAATTTCTGCTTGAGGTTGATTTTCTTCTTCAATATTTTGAGGGATATCTCTATCTGTTTACATCAAACAAAATATTTTTCAAACTAGTTCATCAAATAAAAATTAAGCTTCACATTTTACATTAGGAAAATTTTAAATATATATCAATAGATCATAATATTTACATTTACATACCTGCTTCAATTTTTGCTTGAAGTTGATTTTCCTCTTCAATATTTGAGAGGGCTTCTAACTTTCTTTTGCGATATTGTCTCGTTTCTTATCTACGTGCCTCAGGGTCTCTTTTTCGATCATATTTTCTCGCACAAGTTCTTCGATTTCCCATGATAATAGGGTATGAAGTTCAAAAAATTTCCTTCAAAAAATTAGACTAACTCAATTATAAAAAATATCACAAAAGATTTAATTTAAAAAAAATTAAAAAAAAATTAAGTGTAAATTTTTTGTAAAAAATACGTAATCCAATCCAAAACACACACTTTAAAAAACACAAAACACGTACATACCTCCAAGAAAAATCACACCACCTCCAAGAAATGTCTTCCAAAAAAATTCTTTAAATCCAAAATTGTAAAATCAATTTGCTTTCAAGAAATGCTCTTAAACCCAATTCTTTAAACCCAAACTTTGAAGAAAAGGTTTTGAACAAAGAAGCTCAAAAGATTTATTTCAACACAAAACACGTACATACCTCCAAGAAAAATCACGCCGCCTCCAAAAAATGTCTTCCAAAAAAGTTCTTTAAACCCAAACTTTGAAGAAAAGTTTTTGAACCCAAACCAAGTCTTTGTAAAATGAGATGAAGTGCAAAATGTGCGAAATTTGTGAATCATTTTGCGGAAATTTATATTGACACGAAATGTGTTTTTTGTAGGGGGCTCCACAAAACTTTCTGGCCGACGGAGAGTTACACAATAGTTCGGCCGAACTGTTCAGAAGAAGTTCGGCCGAACTATTAAGACGTTAGATTTAGCGACTCATAAACGGAAAACATAGTTTGGCCGAACTTGGACTAAAAGTTCGGACGAACTAACGCGTCACCAATTACGCAAAAGCAGGCTCTGAAAACGGTTCTGCAACTTTGGATTGATTAAACTCCATGAAAAGCTGTTAATTAATTGTTGGAACCAAGACAAGCATTTTCAGAATTGAATCTACTTTCAGGAAATATAACTTTTATGGAATTTCATAAACGTTTATTAATTTTAATTATTTTTCTAATAAAATAGGTGCAAACAATTTATGAGGGTCGTCGTGATTCAGTGAAATCAAAATTTTGTATCTCCCAAAATACATTGTAAAAAAAATTGAAAAAATTATGGGGCATTACATTGGTCCGTCGACTCTAATGGATAGCTTTTAGATTTTTAGTTTATAACTTATATGTTAAGAAATTTCTTGCCACGCGAAGCATATCCAAAATACGCAGTTTTTCGTATTGGACCACTTCAAAAAAATTTAGTAATTATGATATGCATCCATTGGCTTTGTAAATATGATGAAAACAAAGTAGACTCTGTCTAGATTATTGTAACACATTTTTTTTTTCAAAAACACAAATTTTCAATGAATACAGCATTGCGACATAACATGACTTCTTATGAATCCTTTGATTGTTAAGAAACACACACTCAAAGAAACGCTAAGTTGACATATCAAATCTGCATAAAAAAATTTCAAAAAATAAGTAATAGAAAGCTAACAAAATTTCTCACAACTTTTATTTTTATCGCAAAATGAAATTCTACACAGAAAAATTTATAGTTTGCAGAAAGTTGAAGAACCGAAAAAAATGAAATTTTTTTCTCAAAAAAGGGCAAAAAGTGTAACCAAGCTTCACATTTTCACCCACATATTTAATGTTATAATTTTATTTAAAAATGTGAAGTATAAAACTTTGGTATACTTTATCCTTTCTAGTTTTCTGCATAAAAATTAAAGTGACTATTCTAAAATGTATCATATGTACATAGTTTCTTTTCTATACCCTTTGCTGTTCATTTAATTACATAAAATGTAAACATAACTTCTAATGCATTAATTAGAGGCAGTCACCTCTCTGTTATGCACTAGACTTTAAGTTTTATACATCTTTGTGTTTTTCTTTTCTAACAATTCTTTCTTCTTAGGCATATACATTTTATTATATATTAACTTGTTCTGCAAGGGAAATTGACGTAAACTACTGGATTTTTTTATTTTTTTTAAGCCGAACCTAATAAGTCTTCATTTATTTTTAAGAATTAATTTTCTGAATTCAAATCAAGCTAACCATATAATTTCTGAAATTTTTCTTTTTCTAATGATTTATTTGAATTATGCAGAGCTGTATACTCTTAGATTTTCCATTTGCTTAAATTTTCCATACAGATAATATCATAGATTTATAGCAGATACTTTTCTTGTACTGTTATAAATGTTCAACAAAATTGTACTCCTTTCCGAAATAGAAATTTCTGTTTACTTAGATATAAATCCTTTCTTAGGAAGGGAGATACAACTTATCTTTCTGAATTCTAATGTTTTCTTCTTTGAAGTTTTTTTATACAGAATTTAATATTACCTACCCATTAAATTCAAATAATAGTTACTAGTTTATGAAATCTATTTTTTTTCATGCGCATATAACTTTATACTACAGAAACAGATTAAAGTTATAAAATTCATTTGTTTATGGAAATAAGATATATCTCCAGATTTAAACCAGTATCAGGTTCAGAGATTCTGATTGATATTTCCCAGTAGACTCTATTCCTACAACTATACACATTTTAGAGAATTATTTCTTCTAATAATATCTGTTAAATGTAAGGAATTACTTATCTACATCATAATAATTTAATACTTTCAAGTTCAATAAAAATTTAATATTTCATAATACAAATCTGCAACAACAATTTATTAACTAGGCGCACATACCACTTCTTTCTATGACCAATCCTCCCAACCTTAGAGTTCTTCTATCTCTAGAACTCACCCCCGAGCTGAGATCCTCCAACTATAGACTAACCTCAGTCTGTTTTGGAGAAGCTTATTCAAGCTATGCTTTCCCCAAGCCTATTTCTAAATTTTGCATCCATAATTTTCAGGATGCTTTCTTCCTGTTTTTCCTAGGCTTCCCTCAATGAGGTACTTTAAAAGCTGCTTTCTATGCTTTTCCCAGCTTTTCTACCTCTTCCCAATTACTTTCCTCTTCATTGGGGAATTTAGATTTTTTTTTTCTTTAATCTAATTTAGAAATATTTCCTTTCAAGTCTTTTTAAAAGGTTTTGGGGAAGTCTTAACCTTTTTCCATATCCTCATGGATCAGGCTTGTGATCTCCACTCTCATCTGGTCATAGTGCACACATAAATATTCTATTTATTTCTCATTAATAAATATATAAATAAATCCACACAATAATTCTCCATTGGGGTCCACTCCTCTTTGGATTTTTGTTCAAATGTCTAACTTGAAAAGCATATAAACTTGGGGTGCTACACATTCCCCCTCTGAAAACAAACATTGTCCTCGGTGTTAACAGACTATCTACTATAGTTCATTATGAAAATAAAGATGGATATTTTTCCATCATCTCAACTTCTCTTTCCCATGTAGCCTCTTCAGCAGTAAAGTGTTTCCACTGCACTTTTACTCTAGCTATTGTTCTATTTCGCAGTTCAATTTCTTCCCGCTCCAGTATTTGAAGCGGCTATGGAAGGAAATCCACTTCTGGTTCCACCTGAATCACATTCCAATCAACAATATGAGAAGCATCATGTACATATATTTTCAATAAAGAAACATGAAACACATCATGAACTTTAACATGGGGGGGTAAGGCCAGTTTATAAGCCACTGGTCCCACCCTTTCTAAGACTTCAAAAGGCCCACAGTATCTAGGAACCAATTTTGCACAACTTCCAGTATGTAGAGTGCTCTTTTTTGGTTTAATCCATAGATATACATGGTCACCCACTTTGTAATCTCGGTGAACTCTCTTCTTGTCGACATATCTTTTCTGTCGATCTTGAGCTGTCTTGATGTTTCTCTATATTTGTTTGACAATCCTTTCCATTTCTTGTAGAGCATCTAGCCCAAGTACTAACTTATCTTCAGGTTGGCTCCAGCTTAAAGGAGTGTGGCACTTTCTTCCATAGAGTGCCTCAAATGGACTCATTTTGATGGAAGATTGGTAGCTATTATTATAAGCAAATTCGACTAAATGTAAATAGTCTTCCCACTTAGTTGGCCTATCCATCACATACATTCTAAGCATATCCTCTAGAATTTAATTTTTTCTCTCAGTTTTAGCATCCGTTTGCGAGTGATAGGTAGTACTAAAATTCAATTTAGTGCCCATGCCTCCAAACAGACTCTTCCAGAAGGTTTTTGTGAACTTGGCATCTCTATCGGAAATAATCACTTTAAGAACCCTGTGTAGCCTTATAATTTCCTTCATGAACACATTTGCTACTTGGGCTATCCCAAAAGTAGATTTCACAGGTATGAAATGTGCAGCCTTTGTTAAAGTATCTACCACTACCATCACTGAGTCATGCTGGTACTTTGTTCTGGGTAACCCATTTATAAAATCCATAGAAACAGTGTCCCATTTCCATTCTACAATTGGTAAGGGATTTAGGAGGCTAGCTGGATGCTGATGTTCAACTTTGACTAGTTGACATTCCATGCATCTAGCTAAGTAGTTGGCCATGTATTTTTTCATTCCTAGCCAAAATAATTCTTTTTTCAAGGCTGTAAGCAGTTTCTGATATCCAGGATGTGCTGAATACGGTTGTTTATGATATTCATCTAGGATTTCTTTTTTCAAAGAGTATACATTGGGGATGCACAATATTTCTCTATAACAAATCAGTCGCTTCTAATTTTGTTTATACCCTTTCATTTTTTTTTTCATCATTTTAATTTGCAGTTTGTCATAGTTGGGATCTTGATCTGCTACCCTTTTTACTAATCCTTCTAAGTCAAAACTGGCACTACTCCCAATGTTACTTATGTTTTGGCAAGCATTTCTGCTTAGAGCATTAGCAATTTTATTTTCTTTTTCTTTGATATGTTTTATTTCCATGTCAAATTCACTTAGAAAGGACAACCATCTGGCTTGTCGAGCATTCAAATATGTTTGAGTGAAGAAATACTTGAGGCTGATATGATCTGTCATCAGTATAAATTTCTTTCCTAGAAGATAGTGTTGCCACATCTTCAAAGCATGAATTACAGCAGCTAACTTAAGATCATATACACTGTAATTATGTTCATGTTTCTCAATTTTTCTAGATTCATACGCAATAATAGAATTCTCTTGCAACAGAACTCTGCCTAATCCCTCTCCACACGCATCAGTACACACTACAAACTCTTTATCAGGATCTGCAATCTTCAAAATGGGTGCTGTACTAAGTTTTAATTTCAGTTGTTCAAAGCTATTTTGGCATTTTTCAGTCCATTCAAATTTTGTAACTTTCCTTTGTAATGACGTTATAAGATAGGCTAATGCATAAAATATTTCCAAAAACCTTCGGTAGTACCCTACAATCCTCATAAATGATCTTACCATTGAGACATCAGTCGGTACCGGCCACTCTATAATGGACTTTATTTTCTCAGGGTCAGCAGCCAATCCTTGCTCTGAAATTATATGCCCCAAATATTGAATTTTATCCTTATAAAATTCACATTTGCTAAACTTGGAATACAAGTAATTCTCCTTAAGAGTCTACAACACAATTCTAAGGTGTTCTTTATGTTCTGCCTCACTTTTTGAATAGATTAGAATGTCGTCTATAAATACTAGTATGAATTTGTCTAAGTATTTATTCAAGACACTATTCATTGAATACATAAAAGTGGCAGGGGAATTTTTCAAACCGAAAGGTAGGACTACAAATTTGTAGTGACCATACCTGGTTCGAAAGGCTGTTTTACTGATATCTTCCTCCTTAATTCTAAGTTGGTGATAACTAGTCCTTAAGTCAATCTTAGAGAATAATGAAGCTCCTATAACCTGATAAAAAAGGTCATCTATTATGGGCAATGGGTACCTATTGTTGATTGTCAACTTATTCAGTTGACGATAGTCAATACACATTCTGAAGGTTCCATCCTTCTTTTTCACGAACAACACCAGTTCTCCCCAAGGAGATACACTCGATCTAATGTAACCTTTTTCCAGCAATTCTTGTAATTTCATTTTTAAATCCATTAGTTCAGGGGGGCTCATCTGGTAAGGGGCTCTAGAAACTAGTGTTGCCCCTGGCACTATATCAATTGAAAAATTGATCTCCCTCTTGGGGGGAAGATGAGGAATCTCCTCCGGGAATACTTCTTTTAATTCTTTTATCACTGGTAAGGTGTCTAATAAGTTTTCCTCTGGTTACTGTTCTAATTCTTCAACATGTACAACATATACTTGATACCCCTTTCTAGCAGTTATTTTTAACTGAAGGGCTGAGATATGCCTTACAGAAATAGGTTTCGATTTCCCCTTTAGTATGAATGGTTTTCCTTTAGCATCTATGCAGTGCAGAGTTTTGTCCCAACAATTCAGCATGGTGTTTTTCTTTTCTAACCAGTCCATTCCTATCAATAAATCATAGGAACCTAATGGAAAAATGTTTAAATCTACTTTTGTCTGATAATCATTCAATTTAATAGCCATTTCAGGTAGCTTATGAGTTACCTTGCGTTTGGTTTCGGTAGCTAACTGGACCAACCAAGATTGTTGAAACTTTTTTGTTCTGATTTTACATTTTTCTACAACTTGTGGGCTAATATAACTCAAAGAAGCACCCGAGTCAATTAAAACTGTAATAGATTGATCATAAATTTTACCTTCCATCTCAACCATAGTAGATTGGTGTTCTGCTTGTCGGTTCTCCAAGGCTGCACTGATAGTGGGGATATTCCTTGCTACGTATAATATCCCTGTTTAGGGAAGCCCTGTTGAGGGTGAGCCCTGCCACGTGTCCAAGGTCTACGAGGCTGTTTAGCCATGGGGCTGTTTAGCTGCCGCCCTCGAGATGCTCTAGTGGGTTGTTGAGCTCACCCTTAACACCTTGGGATGCTGCCCTCGCTAACAGTCTGGGCTTTTGGTGTAGCGGTTGAGCCTTAGTGGTATCAAAGCTGGGGTCTCGAGGTCAAGACCTGCGGAGCGTGGTGGGCTGTAATATCCCAATTTAGGGAAGCCCTGTTAAGGGTGAGCCCTGCCACGTGTCCGAGGTCTGCGAGGCTGTTTAGCCGCGGGGTTGTTTAGCTGCCACCCTCGAGATGCTCCATTGGGATTTTGAGCTCACCCTTAACACCTTGGGATGCCACCCTCACTAACAATCCAGGATTTTGGTGTAGTGGTTAAGCCTTAGACACTTTAATATCCCAAAATCAGGGATTCAGCAAGACATCAACTGTATAACGGTCTTGACGTGATGAATAATATTATAATAAGCGTGAGGAACATAAATAAATCATATTGAACTACAGAAGCCACTTTGATTTAGATTTACAATCCAAAGGATGGGGAAAATCAACAATTTATGCACTAAAAAGCTTAATATCAGAGATTTGCGTAAAAACATGGGATGGGGATGGTTGGATCTGATATCTTAGGTCATGAGGGACCTATTATCCGCATTTCAGCTCAAACTAAGCATTCTAGCTAAGTTAAACATTTCCTCCTTTCCCGATTAGTCTAAAAAACCTTGATTTCCCATGACTTTGCTAAACAGAAATTTTTGAATACTATGAGAGCGTAATTCCCACTAGGGTTGCTATAGAAAGTGATGGAAGATGACTTATATATAGCTTATATTGATCAAATATTAGATAAATAGAGGTTTAACCCCTTTTACACAAGAAAAAGGACACCAATATATTTCACCAATATATTTATGATGCAGAATAATGTTTAGGAGCTAATGACTGTATATCGGATTGGACCTATTTCAAGGGCTTTTTGAATATTACAGGACTAAGACGAACTTGAACCAAAATATGAAATGTTTTTTTCCAAAGCCAAAAGTTGAAATGTGTGATTCAGGTTATCTTGATATTTTGGTCAATTTATGAAAATTACTGTGAAATAGATTTTGCTTGTATGAAATCATTTTGAAATAGTATTCTCAGAAGTTGTTTGGAAGTTAAAAAACCATTTTATTTTCTTTTGAAAATACAATCTTCAACTTCCATGAAGCAAATAATAATTAGTTAGTACTTTTTTCATTAGGTAAAAATCACATTGGCATAATTGTTTTGCCAAAATAAACAATCTCTAATTGACATGGATGATCTGAAAGCTCAGGGGGATTTGGGGACAGCAATCCAAACACTGGGTTTGAAATGTTATGGAGGGACCATTTGTCTAGTCTTGCACATATGTAACCTTAACAACTACGAAGAACAAAAAATGTGGGAGTAAGAGAACGAAGAATGGAAACAATGCAAAAGATATATATATTTTTTAAGAAACAAAAATATAAATGATAAAACATAGAATATTGTCAGAGAAGATAAACCCACAAATGTGACATAGAAACAGAGCATGAATGAGGAATTTTAAGGAACACAACTTTTAACTGGAGAAATGCTCTCAAGGAATTAAACTCCAGAATGGTAATAATTTTGTGGTTAAAAAATAATTATGTATTACTGACCAAAAAAGAGTTATACCCAGAGACTGAAGTTAGCATGTTTGGATCTAGACAGGAGGGATGGGGGTTATGGTAGAAACAGGGGTTCCCCTACAACTATTCAATATAGTAAATTTGTTTAAAATAACTAGAGGGGTGTATTACTTGCAGGTCGTGATCTGGTTTTGCATTTTCTTCTTTGCAGGGCTATGTTGTCGTTGATCTACATTGAGTAACTTGATCTCCCAGTTTGGATAGCTGAGAGCTCCCCTATTCTGTTTTGTTCTCTTGTTAATGTTATGAAGGGTTATTGTACAAGAATGCATTAGGCTAATGTCTGCTTGTATGGAGTTGTTGACACATGGGCAGTGAGCTCCACTAGCATGTTTCTGCGCATGTGAGCTTAAGTCTAGATTAGTTAATCCCCCTTAGAAGGCAATTGTTGCTATTGTTCTTTTGATACTACATTAACCTATGTGATGTAACCCACATAGGTTGTAATAAAGATCTAATAGATGTTATGGAATCCTGCAGACCAATGCTAAAATCTGTTGAGGTCATTATAAAATAGTAAATTTCTATAGAAGGAAAAGTTGGGTTGTAGTTTGTTGGAAAATGAGAAGAGAGTGTGCTTGGAAATTTGGTGTGCAAATATCGTATGCCAAAAGTGAAGGTCTGATAAAAATGAACTTGTATTCCCAAAAATGTTGCTATGCAATATGAATTCTAAAAGTTTGCTCTTCCATCAAACTTGATTCAAAATATATTAAGCAATGTCTAAAAATACATAATCTTAAAGTTGTTGCAGAATGATCATTGTTTGTTGGCTTTAAAATTTACTTATGATATTTTTATGGCTCTTGTAGGTAATTGCAAAATTATCATTTGACATTTTTTTGTCTTCAAATTTATTTAATATATTTTAATGATCTCTGCCATCCATGTGATGATACACGTTAATGAAATAATTGTATATTAATGTTATCCCACCACCCCATATTAATTGGTAATATTTACTTATTTATTTATCTTAACCAAAAAGGGAAAATTGGGAGTTAATAAGTGGATAAAACGTCAAGCACATGATATAAACTATAACCTAGTCAAAAAGTGAAAAACGCACTTAACCCAATAAACACACACATGCAATGAAAAACATACTACATTCATCTATCTTTGCACCCTTTTAGTGTAAATGCTAGTGTATTTTTATGTTGGCATGTGATTGTGTGAAAAAAAAAGGTTCAATAAGATATATTTTTTGTCCCAATATTTCAAAGTTTGATATTAGTAACTTGAATTTTTTATTTTCACTATATTTTAAAATCGTCTTATCATTAGTTAGTTAATTCAATGTTTTGTGGATATTTTAATCTTCTTCTTTTTTCTTTTTTTCTTTTTTTTTGTGTGTGATTGAGCAATAAAACAAATTCAAAATCTTAGTGGATTTCATTGACTCTTAAAGACGGTACCAAGTACACATTTAACTTTTTCATTTTAAAGGACATTGTATTTTAGGTGGATTTAATAGGATGTTATTATGAGCGTAGTCTAAAAATTTTATAGATTAGTTCAGAAAATAATGAAAATTTTGACAATATTATGATAAAATATGGTAGAAAATTTTGAAAATCTGAATTACAATAGTCAAATTTCATGATTTTGGGTGTCCCAGGGGTTCTTGATGGTGTTGAATCCATTTCCATATCCACCATAAAAAAACATATTAAACACTCCAACAACTTGATTTTTTGAAGAAAAAAAAAATTACCAGATTCTGACAATAAAAACTATTGTCTAAGCGAATTTGTGACATTGGTAGACAACGCCATTATTATGGTATGATGTTGGAGATAAAGTTAAGTTTAGCTTTTCAATGAATTCATGACCCTTGATTTCATGTAGTGTTTTGGAGTTTCAAGAGTTCATGGAAAGTTACCTCCACCATGCAAAAATAAATTAGCTCTTTAAAGTTATTGCACATTTTGGTGTTCTACATATAGACAATATGAATCAAGACTGGGGAGAAATATTAGTCATTCTCAACAGAAAAATGTACTTTTTTATTCGTAATGAATAACAAAAAAAATTCAATTATATGTAAGCAATATTATTATTATTGTAAATTAATGAATAAAGCTTATGATTTGATAAATCATCCAATTTATACATTAGAAAATATTGAATAGTTGTTTGATGAATGATAGGTAGGAAATCTAAACATGGATCACAAATATTGAGATGGGTCAAAGACACGGACACACCTTGCAATGTATATAAAATCAAGGTAGAACATTCTAGACAAAAATTGCCACAAAATACTTTGGCCAGTTCCATAGTTTTAAGTACAACAAATCATATTTATTTTGAATTTTCTTTCAAATTGCAACACAAATATAATAATTATAATTCATAAATTTTATCTATTTGTATTTATTAAATTTTAAATACAATAATTATTATTTTGTAATCTTTCAATATAACTAATTTACATTTTTGAATTTAAACTTTATAATGTTTTTACATTTTTGAATTTAAACTTTATAATGTTTTTCTAACTTCTTTCCAATTGTAACACAAATATAATAATTACAACTCCTAAATTTTATCTATCTATATTTATTTTAATCTAATATTTAAAAAATTAAACATAATATTTTTATTTTTTTATTTTGTAATTTTTCAATATAATTAATTTACATTTTTTAATTTAAATTTTTATAATATTTTTTTTTTTTTTTTTTGTACATTTCTACATTTTTTTAAACTTCAAATAACGTCTCTTCATTTTCAATTTAAAATTTATCTCACCAAATATTACAAATTTGTTAGAATGTTGAATACAATTTCATATTTATTAAAAATCTTAATATTGACATTAAGTTGTTAAAATTAAAAATCTTAATATTGACATTAAGTTGTTAAAATCTACACTTTTAACTGGACTATGAAAGCACATAATGTTCAACATCCTAGGTTATTTAAAGAAACACCTTAAGTTCTCTCAATATATTGAATAAATCTACTATAAAATATTAATTACTCCATTAAAAAATGGGATGCTTTTAATTTTCAAGGATCACAATGGTTTGTTTAAAAAAATTATATATTTTTAATTATCGATATTTTTTAAAATTTTATTTTAATTTTGTTTTTATGGTTATAAGTGTTTGTTAGATAATTTTGATAAAATGTGATGTTAAATTAATAAATAAAAAATTCACTAGTCATCTTTACGAAAGAGAGTTTGAACCAGGAGAGTCTGGCTATGCAGAACACTCTACATTCTCAATACAACTCAATCAATATATAGCATACATAGATATAAGGAAGTTAGAACCATATCCTAAGAAATAGAAATTAATTCCTATCATAAGGTTTCGTGAAACAACTCACACTAATTAAGGATTCTCCGTTATCTTTTAACACTCCCCCTTAATGGAGAAGGGGTTCACAAATATGCCTAACATCTCCCTAAACATTTCAAACTTAATTTTTCCAAGAGGCTTAGAGAAAATGTCAGCAACATTATCACATGTTTTACAATATACAAGATGGATTTCTTTAGAGTGGACTTTCTCCTTGACAAAGTGGAATTGTGTATCAATGTGTTTAGTGTTCTTGTGAAACACCACATTGTTAGCAAGTTTGATTGAGCTCTGGTTGTCGCATTTGATAATTGTTGCATCTTTTTGTCCTTCCCCTACATCCTAGAGAAGTCTTCGCAACCAAACTGCCTCACATGTTGATGTGCACATAGATTGATACTCTGCTTCCACTGAAGACAAGGTAATTGTGCTCTTTTTCTTAGTGCTCCATGTAATCACCTTGGATCCAATGCTAAATGCATATCCTGTTATGGATCTTTGGTCGTCAACATTTCCAGCCCTGTCGAGATCTGTAAATCCTGTCAATCTAACATCAGAAGAATCAATATAAATAATACCATAATATACAGTTCCTTGTAGATACCTTAGAACACCTTTCGTTGCATTCCAACGACTCTCAAGTGGCTTGGACATGTATTGACTTAGCGCACTAACTGCATAAGCCAAATCAGGTCTAGTAGTGGTTAGGTGGATTAGAATCCCAACCAGTTGTCGATAGAGTGTTGCACCTGCCTCTTTAGAACCATCCTCACATTGAAATTTAATGTTTTGATGTAATGGTACTGCTGCAGCCTTACACTGATCCATCCTGAATATTTCCAGTAGACCTCTGACATACTTACCCTGGGACAAAAAAATTTGTCTTGAATCTCTCCAAATCTCAAGACCCAAACAATATCTTAGTGCACCAAGGTCTTTCATTTCGAACATTTGTTACACAGTAATTTGTCACCGTCCTTACCATTCCCCGTCCCGCACAATGGAGGACCCATGATGTGACCTGTGAACACTGTCATGCCTTGAAAACAGCATCAATGCATCCCTCTGAGTATGAGCTTCATTTCCCCTTGAGACATCTCCTTGCAAAATCCATGAAAAACAGCTCTTTTTGCATTGGCGCGGGTAGACAGTTCAGTGCTCGCGCCAATCAGGGAAATCCTGTAAAGAGGTCGCGCCACTTGGCGCTCCGTCATAGAGCAGCAATCGCGCCACCCATTTTAGGGACTGTTTTTTAAATATGGATGGCGGAAGTTGAGTTCAAACAAACTCACAACCATTGCCTATCTTGAGTTGGGAGGTTTGGCCGCGGGAGTTCTATGGAAGGGAAGTGGTTTTGCCACCTTCCATGGAACCTTCCTTGTTGATAGGGCCAATCCCATAATAATAGGGATCCCAACTCCCTCCTTTCCCATCTATAAAAGCCTGCTCAAATCCATGGCAAGCTAGTCTTGAAGTGCTGAAGCTTTGCATCTCCCTATTCCCAAGTGCCTTTGTGTTGTAAAGAATCCCTTCTTTCCCTTAAGGCCCATTTAAGCGAGGAGACCATTGTTACGAGACTCTGGAGAGGTTTTCCCTTTCCTTGGCGAGCTTTGCGAGACGTGAACGACCGGAGACCCGTTCGAAGGAAGCTGCGACGTCAGAACTTGGTTGTAACTTCTATTCGTTTATTACTTAATAGATGACTATGATTATGGTTCCACTCCGTTTTCCATCATGTTAATGCGAGTAATATCTTTTCTGACCGATCTTTAGTTACGTATGCTGGTTCCTATGCTTGTATCTGTTCGTTTCTTCTATGTGCAGGTGTTCATCCGCGGAGATCGTGGAAGGATTGTGATCTGCCAGGGCTGAAGGACGGGGACACTTCTTCTTCAGATCATAGCGTTGGAATCCATGTAGGCTTCTATCCCAAGTCTTTCATTCGTAATTAGGAGCTTGCGTCATAGCATTGTTTGTTTGTTGCTAGACCCCTGCTGGGCTAGTAGGGATCGCCTCTGTCCGCAGAGGGGATTTACCTCCTCAACAAATTGGCGACCATACTGGGGATCGTCCGGTTTTCCTTGACTCGTTTATGATTGTTTCGCTTTGATCGTTTCTCCTTGCTTGATGAACCTTCTGGGTTGGATTCTTTCATTGTTTTAGCTGCTTGGTTTGCTTAGCTTGTATTGGTCTGCTTCTGGAAGTAGCTTGTTTTTAATTTTTGTTGAGAAACTCGACTGGCGCAGTTTTTAACCCGACAGTCGCGCCACTGGGCGCGTGTTGCCTTTGTCTAGCCCGCGCCACTTGGCTTCTGGCGCCAGTTTCACTCTCACAGTCGCGCCACCCCTGTGAGTTTTTTTTTAGTTTCTTCATTTTTTGGCTCTTTGGATCTGATCAATACTTTCCTTCTTGATTTTCTAACTGGCTGAGTCTGTTGGAGTCTTGTTTGGCTGGAATTCACCTCTGTCCTTAGGTTGTTTGCTTCTATCTACCGATTTCACGTTTTGAGCCCTAGGGCATCTAGTGGCTTAGTGTATCGAGCCCTCCTTGGGAATTTAGGTGTCTTGATTGTCCTGTCAACTTCTTGATTGATTCTCCACGCTCTCTTAACAGTCTTTGATTGTTTTGTTGCGTCTTTTGAGTGATTGTTCATTCCTTCATTCGGAATTCGTTTGCCTTGCTTTGGACCTAGATCACACGGTCCATCGGAAGCTTTTGAGTCTTTCTTTGCTTTGAGAGACTTTGGGTCAATTTGGGGATCTGATTGATTGCATCGTTGAGTGAATTTTGTTTGTTTCGCTCTTTTGAATATCTTCTCTCAAATTGTTCCTTTTGTTTTCAGTGCACATTAGCCATTAGACATTGAAAATCAAAAAAAAAATCTCCTTTGTTTTGATTAATTAGTGCAAATTGTGATCTTTTCCATATCGCTAGTGATTAGTGTTTGAATGAAAAGTGTTCAATTGCATTAGTTGCATTAGAAACATTGTTGTTTGTATTCCGTTCATTTCGTTTGTATAAAAGCTCTCAACTCTTATTTAACTAGTTTTCATCGAACGAAATGTTGCACCGTGGCATATAGCTTGCATTTAGGAGTCTTTCGAGACACTACATACGATAGGGCCTGGAAATTGAAACTTAATTGAAGATCAACCGTAAAATTTATTCAATTAACCTAAGGCAACATTGGAACTTAACGCAACACATTTAGAAGGTCTAGGCTAGAGACGTGTTCCGGCGTCGTTAAACCTAGCAGCTGTCGTTCGCCTGTTGGCTTTAGACAGCGCTAGTACGGACTTGCGCTCCCCGTACCGTCGCGTATATAAAGGGAGACCCCTCTAGGTTTTCAATCCTTTATCCACAGGAAGCCGAGTCCGCCGCCCTATACCCGTGATACACCGAACACAGCATTCGGGGAGACTACCTGCACGTACGGAAAGTCCTTGGTCGATTTCTGTTTCATTATTTGAAACCAAGGTGTATATTGCAGTTCACGGATATTTGGTACACCCTTTGTGCCTAGTTTTTCCTGAGCAATCATTTGGTCTTTTCTGACTCCCTAAACTTGAAAAGACCGTCAAGCGCTTGTCCTTTCACGCTTGTATCAACTCTGAAAGAGATAGAGTCATCTTTTTATCGTTTCTTGACTCTTAAAACATGAAACGGTAGAATTTGTTTATTTTCCAATGTGGTAAAAATTAATCACCCACGATTACACTCCTGCTTAGATATTGCTTGTTGACCGTGTGACCGTGTGCCCTTAACTCTTTTTCAGCCCGTGTGTGGTTTTGAGTTTGATGGCAACTTTTTCAGAGTTTACCAACCAAGGAATCCCCTCAGAAGGGAATCCTGGTCATTTTCCTCCTTTTGGAAATGTTGGTGCTCCTTACATGGCGACGTTATCCCTTCCTGGATTAACGGTTGGGTTGCCTGTTTGGTTGTTCTCAACCTCTGTAGTTCCGAATGTCTCCACTACTGTTCAATCAGTTCCTCCGACGGAACAACATCATGTTGATTCCAAGGTGGACCTCTCCCCTTCTTCGCCTGTTTCTGCGTCCTCATCTTCTACTTTGCCTGGTGAAAGCCTGGGTTCGAGTAACCAGGTGGCTAAAAAGAAGAAGAAGAAGACAAAGAAGAAGAAGTCTGATAAGCGAGAGGCTAAATGTACAGCTACTGTCCATGAGGAATCTCCTCTTGATAAACCTTCCAACCCTCCACGGAAAGTCAAGTTCCCTTGCCGATTGTGCACGGGAGACCATCTTCTTCGAGACTGCCCTGGCATTCCCAAGGTGCTCGAAGTATGGCCCAACGGCCGCCCACCGTTGCCTTTGGCTTCCGGGAGTCAAGTTGGGGGCATGTCTTCAACTGCTGTTGATAAGAACTCTAAGAAGCAGGGTAAGATCACCAATCCCTGTAAGTTGTGTGAAGGGCACCATGCCATTCACCTTTGTCCTTATATGGATGAAGCCAAACGAGTTTTGGGCAACCCGACCGGTTCTACACCACGCCTTCCACCTGGTTATAATCGGCTTTCTTTGAGTCCTCCGCCAGCTGATCCTATGATTGGTCAAGAGTCATCCTTGGTCGATCCCACTCCCCCAGAAATTCAAATTCACGAATCCGTCCCTGACCGACCATTGGTCGTCGGATCGGTCGAACTGGCCCCGTCCGCGGTGCACCAGGTCTTTTCTGTCGAGAGTGGATCTCACACCCCTCATGTCCTTCTGGTCTCTTCAGATTCTTCAGACTTGGAGAAAGATTCTCCTGTCCCCGTACTTCAAGAAGCCCCTCCTCCACCTCCCATGATGGAGGCTCTAGAGGATATCCCTCCCGCCTTCGAGATGGAGGTCATGGAGGATGCTTCTTCTACCGTAACATTAGGGGAAGACCTTCGCTTGTCGATGGTAGCCCCTCCGAGTAGTTTGGTCGCTTCCTTTGACTGGAATCGATTTGCAGGATTTCGCCTTCCGTCTTATGTGCCTTTTGAGATCACAGTACAGGCTCTTGGTCTGGTTGTACCCAGCACCATTATAGACGAAGGTGCCTCTGTTAGTATTCTATCCTCGACTACCTGGCAAGCCTTCGGTTCGCCACCGCTTACGCCTGTTACGCAGAATCTGTTGACTTTTAACAGAAGGACGAGTCAACCGTTGGGGATCATTCCAAGGTTACCTGTTACTTTGGGAGGCAAAACCGTCCATATGGACGTGATGGTCGTTCCAGGCCCCTTGGATTTCAATCTGCTTTTGGGGCGTGATTACACCTATGCCATGGGAGCGCTTGTCTCCTCCCTCTTTCGCGTGATGTGCTTTCCACATGAAGGACGGATCATGACCATTGATCAGCTTTCGTTCTTTGGTCCCAATATGGCAACTGGTCCACCATCACCCCCTCCTGGTTTCTATCCACCCGTTGTATCTGCTCCACCGCAGGTCAACTATGTGGCTACCTACCCCTTGCCCGTGCTCAGTGATGATGCCGTTGTGCATAATGTGCTGGGGGCATTGGGCCCTGACTTCCAGGATGTTTCCCTTCCATCAGGAGTGGAACTCTTGGAAGCATCGCCTTCTTGTTCATTTTGATGTAAGTCGGTTAGAGCACGGTTTCCTCCCTGGATCAAGCTCTTTAAAAAATGAAACCAGGATCTCGGAGCAGAGTTCCTTGTCTTGTGTCAAGCTCCCTAAAAAAATGAAACAAGGTTGTCGGAGCAGAGTTCCTTGTCTTATGTCAAGCTCCTTAAACCATGAAACAAGGTGTCCTGAGGATAGTTCTTTTAATGTGTCAACCTCGTTAAAATAATGAAACACGTTCCCATTCAATTCGAGTCTTTGTTGAGTTCTCGTAAAATCCCAGTCGAGTCTTTTCTTTTGATCTTGTAATTTGAACCTTCACTCCATCTACTTTTCATATGGACTGAAGCTTGGGGGGCATGTACCTCGAATTGTGTCACCATGATGGGGGCATGCTTACTTTTTCAAGCATAGTTTGTTTCCGTTTCAAGCTTGTGTAAAAATGAAACCGGTTTCAAGCATAGTTTATCTTTGTTTCAAGCTTGTGTAAAAATGAAACCAACTTCAAGTAGAGTTTCCTGATTTCAAGCTTGTGTAAAAATGAAACCTTTCCCATTTTACCCCTTGTGATTGTCATCTTATCAGCCTGTTTTGCCAGATGAGCCTTGGTTTTCTCACTCCATCGTCATTATCTGCTTGGCCGATCATATGCCTTCACTTGGTTGTTTTACCCGTTCCTGAGGAACCGCTGCTATGAGTGGTCTTGTTAGCCAACCTCTCGACCTTTATTTGTTCAGAGTAGTTCCACCATTACCGGAACCAGTTGCTACCCTTTATACCACTCGTTCCTCCAGGAGGAGTCATCTTTCAGCTCTTTTCTGACTCTCTAAATATGAAAAGATCGCCGAGGCCCTTGTCGTTTCGATCTCGTTAAAATGGACACGAATCGACATCCGCCCAGTATAAGTTTAACCCTTTTTCGGGCTGGGATGGATTGATTACGAAAAAGGAATACCCTAGCCTATCGCGACTAGGAGGTTTTCCCGGATATTGTTTTCTACCTTTTCGGATCTGGGAAACTATTTACGAAAAGGGACCCGTGGAGTTTTCTTTTCAGCTGTCTTTTCAAACTCTCTAAACATGAAAAGACGTCGAGTTCTTCCTTTGTCAGACTCGTTAAACCCTGATGACATTGGATTCCGTCGAAATGACGTTCTCCGAGTTTCTCCTTCCTAGGACTCGTTAAATGTACTAGGATGGATTCGCCCGAAGGGCGGACTTATATCACAAGCATATGCTATCCCCTTCAAGCTTGTTATCAAAAATAATTGGGGTACTCGCCAGAAATGGTGGGGGAAAAATGGAACCATCGTCGTTGTCGTCGGTAGTATGTCGCTCTTGAACATGGCACTTGTCTGCATCCGTGTCGGGTTGGGGACATCTCATCTCGTTGCTTCACTTTGCCTCCATGGGTTTGGATAATCTCTTTTGACCTCTCATCTGTTCACTGCCTTGTCACCATGACCTCTGATCTGTTGATGTCAAATACTGCCAAGTCCACTGTAGTGCCGTTCATGTGTTCAAGAGAAGTTGGCCTCTGCAAATATCAACCTTCCTCTGTTTCTCATACGATCCTGATTCACAACAAAACATCATGTTCCTCTGTCTCGTGTCGATGATGTGGGAATCATTATGGCTCACCTTCGATCAAGGTCACTTCCTGTCGACATCAACTCATTATCCAGGAAGTTGGTCTAGAGACTCCTTATGGTACCTTGGAGCCTGCATGCCTCAATGGCAGGTTCGTCGCATTCGACGAGAGGTTTACATCATTGGCCTCCGATCGAGTGATTCTGCGGGTGTTCGACGTCAGCTCATTTATTCGCACGCCGTAGATTGTACCTGTGGTACCTTGAGGACCATTGTCATTATTGGTGGTTTCTCTCGCGTCGGTTAACAGCTTTCATCATTGGCTGGTAATCCGACGATGTTCTTGCATGTTCGACTTCAGCTCACATATTCACATGCACGAACTTGTACTTTGTTGGGTCGAGATGGAGCGCAAGACCCTGGATTGTGTCTTTTGTAATCCAGGCTGCGATTGTGGATTATTATCATTATGTACATGACTCACTGATTGGATGGCTGCGACCATACCTGAGTCTATTTGTTTGATATTAGTTGGATGGCTGCGCCCATACCCTAGATCCGGATTATAGGCATACTCGTTCGGGATGGCCGCGTCCATACCATATATATACATCATGTACTTGAGATATCGCCAGGATCTCTTCGTGCAGTTTTCCGACGGCGGCCTTCAGTTAAACAGAAGCATTTCGCCCCCCCCCCCGGCCTCATGTTTAGGGGGCATTCATATACGCACTTGCCACCGTCCTTACCATTTCGTCCCGCACAATGGAGGACCCATGATGTGACCTGTGAACACTGTCATGCCTTGAAAACAGCATCAATGCATCCCTCTGAGTATGAGCTTCATTTCCCCTTGAGACATCTCCTTGCAAAACTCATGAAAAACAGCTCTTTTTGCATTGGCGCGGGTAGACAGTTCAGTGCTCGCGCCAATCAGGGAAATCCTGTAAAGAGGTCGCGCCACTTGGCGCTCTGTCATGGAGCAGCAACCGCGCCACCCATTTTAGGGACTGTTTTTTAAATATGGATGGCGGAAGTTGAGTTCAAACAAACTCACAACCATTGCCTATCTTGAGTTGGGAGGTTTGGGTGCGGGAGTTCTATGGAAGGGAAGTAGTTTTGCCACCTTCTATGGAACCTTCCTTGTTGATAGGGCCAATCCCATAATAATAGGGATCCCAACTCCCTCCTTCCCCATCTATATAAGCTTGCTCAGATCCATGGCAAGCTAGTCTTGAAGTGTTGAAGCTTTGCATCTCCCTATTCCCAAGTGCCTTTGTGCTGTAAAGAATCCCTTCTTTCCCTTAAGGCCCATTCAAGCGAGGAGACCATTGTTACGAGACTCTGGAGAGGTTTCCTTTCCTTGGCGAGCTTTGCGAGACGTGGACAACCGGAGACCCGTTCGAAGGAAGCTGCGACGTCAGAACTTGGTTGTAACTTCTATTCGTTTATCACTTTAATAGATGACTATGATTGTGGTTCCACTCCTTTTTCTATCATGTTAATGCGAGTAATATCTTTTCTGACCGATGTTTGAATTTAAATATCTTTGGTTCTATGCTTGTATGCGGTAGAACAGCCCATGTGCAGGTGTTCATCCACGGAGATCGGGGAAGGATTGTGATCTGCCAAGGCTGAAGGACGGGGACATCTTCTTCTTCAGATCTAGCGTTGGAATCCAGGTAGGCTCTTATCCCAAGTCTTTCATTCGTAACTAGGAGCTTGCGTCATAGCATTGTTTGTTTGTTGCTAGACCCCTGCTGGGCTAGTAGGGATCGCCTCTGTCCGCAGAGGGGATTTACCTCCTCAACATATACAGTTCCTTGTAGATACCTTAGAACACCTTTCGTTGCATTCCAACGACTCTCAAGTGGCTTGGACATGTATTGACTTAGCGCACTAACTGCATAAGCCAAATCAGGTCTAGTAGTGGTTAGGTGGATTAGAATCCCAACCAGTTGTCGATAGAGTGTTGCACCTGCCTCTTTAGAACCATCCTCACATTGAAGTTTAATGTTTTGATGTAATGGTACTGCTGCAGCCTTACACTGATCCATCCTGAATCTTTCCAGTAGACCTCTGACATACTTACCCTGGGACAAAAAAATTTGTCCTGAATCTCTCCAAATCTCAAGACCCAAACAATATCTTAGTGCACCAAGGTCTTTCATTTCGAACATTTTTGACATTTGCTGCTTGATTTATTTGATCATATCCACAACATCACCTGTAATAATTAGATCATATACATACAAAGAAATCAACACTATACACCCCTTTTCATCTTTCACAGATACAAGTTAGGTTCGTTTTTACTTCTATTGTAACTGTGTTGTAGAAAAAATGAATTAATCTTTTCATACCATGACCTGGGTGCTTGTTTCAGTCCATATAAAGCTTTCTTTAATCTGTAGACTAAATGTTCTTTCCCTTTCTGGACAAACCCCTCAGGTTGCTCTAAGTAAACCTCCTCTTTCAACTCCCCATTTAAAAATGCAGACTTTACATCTAGTTGGTGAATCATCCAATGTTTTCTAGTAGCTAAAGCAATCATCATTCTGATAGTGTTTAATTTAGCTATAGGGTCGAAGGTTTCCTCATAGTCAATACCTTCTTTTTGTGAACACCCCTTTGCTACCAATCTAGCTTTTAGTTTATCTATGGTTCCATTTGCATTAATCTTGGGTTTATACAACCATTTACAACCTATGGTTTTTTTCCCTTCAGGTAGTTCATATTCCTGTTCCATAGCTTCTTTCCATTCAGTACATTGATTTGCTTCTCTATAACTAGAAGGTTCAACAACATTCATCATACTAGTTATAAAGGCATTCTCCCTATATCTAGCAGGCAATTGAATCTGCCTACCTGATCTTCTAAGTGTCGATGTAGCTTCCAACCTGTTTTGAATTTCCTTTGAAGGACTCAGATCGATTGTTGTATCTGAACTTTATGCTTCTGCCTTTTGCTACTTCTCATGATTGTTACCTGTTTCTTCTCTTCCTTCCATCAAGAACGAAATATCCCATTCCTCATTGCTTTTATCAGATTCATCAGAAACCTGCTCATGGAACATGATGATCTCTACTAACAAAATCTTGTGAGTAAAGGGATTAAACAATCTATAAGCTTTAAATTGTGAACAATACCCTACAGAGGTACATCTTATGGCTTTTGAATCTAGTTTTCTTCTTTCTTCCTTTGGAATGTGGGCAAATGCTTTAGACCCAAATACTCGTAAATGTTTTACTGCAGGCTTGAATCCATATAATGCTTCAAAATGAGTTTTAAACTGGAGACTTCTTGTAGGACTCCTATTTTTCAAATAAACTGCAGTGTTCAATGCTTCAGCCCAAAAACCATTAGAAAGATCCTTACCTTTCAACATGCTCCTAGCACACTTCACCAATGTTATATTATTTCTTTCTGCTACTCCATTCTGTTGAGGAGTATGGGGTGCTGTGAATTGTTGCAATATTTCATGGTCTTTACAATACTTGGTAAGTTCCTCCTTCCTGTATTCTCCCCCTTGATCGGAGCGGAGAATTTTTATGTGCTTCCCTGTTTGTTTTTCTATCATATATCTGAACTGCTTAAAGTATTCAAATGTGTGACTTTTCTTACTCATAAAATATACCCAAGAAAAATTTGTGCAATCATCAACAAATAGTAGAAAATACAGTGCACCTCCTAATGACTTTGTTTGCATAGGTCCACATAGGTCGATGTGCACTAACTCAAGTATATCTCTCTTTTTCTTTTCTACTCAAACATGGAATTCTTCTCTATGCATCTTTCCTAACACACAAGCATCATAATCATTATCCACTTTTTTTAATGTAGGAAGACCTCTTAACATTTCCTTTTTCTGAAGTAACAACAAATCATTGAAGTTGATGTGACCAAGTCTCTGGTGCCATAGCTCTTCTGTAGTCAAACTTGATGTTGTCAAGGCTCGATCTAGTGTTATCCTCACATCCAATTTGTACAGACCTCCTGTTCAAATTCCTGAAGCAATAGTCTTCATGCCATCCAACAAATCTTTAATATAACAATTAGATTTAAAGAATTCTACCTTGAGATTTTGATCTGTAATCATGGATACAGAAATCAGATTCTTTGTAACTCTGGGTACATACATTACATTATGAATATGTCTGATATTACCATCAGGCAAAATAACAGAAATTTTCCCGCACCCTTTGATTTGATGACTTCTATCATCACCAAGGTAGATTTGTGCTCCGTTGTTGATTTCTTTAAAATCTTCGAACCATTGTCTGTTTCCCGTCATATGTGTGGATGCTCCCGAATCCACATACCAGATGTCTGCTTCGACGTTTTCATCAAATTCTGCCATGAAAAATCTGAAGTCTTGAACATGGTCATCATCTGCAAAATGACCTGCATGTCTTTTATGTCTCCGTTGTTCTTCATAAAATTTCTTCTTCTTGCATTCCTTAGCCATATGACTGATTTTTCCGCAATAAAAACATTTTATTACAGAGTTGTTTTTATTCAGATACATACCTTGAGCTTGATTCGGTCTTTTCTGTGGATTTCCTCCGTTTTGCTATGATGGATTTCCTTTTTCTTTGAAGAATTTCTTCTTTGCCATTAACGCAAGACCTGCACTCTGGGTTTTTAGAGTCAATCTTCTTTCTTCTTCTTACATTAATATTCCTGTTATTTCTTCAAAATTTGGGATTTTCTCTCTCGCACTTATCCCAGTGATAAACATTTGGTAATCATCAGTCATACTATTCATGGTAATCATGACCAAATCTGCAACTGCAACTATCTCACTGGTATCTTCCAATTTGTTCTTCAGATCTTTGATCCGCGATATGAAAGAAGCAACTTTTTCATTCTCCTCCATATTTATGGATAGAATCTTGCTCTTCAAGAACAAAAGACGATTTGTATTCTTGATCTCATACAAATCCTTCAATACTGTCCAAATCTCGCTTGCTGATTTGCATTCCTTGATATGTGGTATGATGTAGAGTTTCACTGACATCTTCAACAATGTCTTTGCTCTACCTCTCTCTTCTCCCAGTCTGGAATCGACGTGGCTCCTGCTGCTGGCCTTGGCTCATCCCCATTTGCAATCATCCAAACACTCCGTGCTTCTAGCACAGTCTGCATCTTAAACTTCCAATTAGAGTAATTGGAACCATCGAGCTTGTTGCTCTCGTTCAAGTATGCTTTGATTATTTGATTATTCATCTTGACGATTCAAAAAAAAACTTCGAGTAATTGACAGGAGAAAAAAAATGATGGATCTACCCCAGATCCTTATAGAAAGCAATATCACAATACAGATCTACCTAATCTGTGACCAATCCAACAGGTTGTTTTGCACACTGTGCGACAGGCTCTCGAATCCTCTGCACCAACACGATCTGCTTTAGATCTCTTCCTTCATCGATGAACTTTCACTGGATCTCTTCATCAGCGACTTTTCATTGAATCTCTTCCTTCATCAGTGGTGTCCACTGGCTCAGATCTATTTCAGATCTCCTCGATGCACTTACCGACCCAATTTTCGCGACGATTGCGCCGGAAATGAAACTCAGTAAGTCTTCACCTTTTCGGCGCCTTTGTTCTGCTCAAGTCCGCGATGATGGCACGACTGTTGCTGTAGGAAATGCGATGATTGGCGCAGTTGTTCCTCCAAAACCCGCGCTAATTCGCTCAAGCCTGAGAATTTTTTTTTTTCACTCAGTCATTAGGGGATTCTCCTCTGCCACCTGGATACTCGTAGGGATCACAACACTTAGGCTATGATTCTACCCTGGAGCTCTGATACCATGAAAAAATGTGATGTTGAATTAATAAATAAAAAACCCACTGGTCAGATCTACGAAAGAAAGTCTGAACCAGGAGAGTCTGGATCTGCAGAATGCTCTACATTATTAATACAACTCAATCAATATATAGCATACATGGATATAGGGAAGTTAGAACCATATCCTAAGAAATAGAAACTAATTCCTATCCTAAGGTTTCGTGAACCAACTCACACTAATTAAGGATTCTCCATTATCTTTCAACAAATTTATCTTATTTTGATATTACAACTTGTTATATGAATGATTTACAAAATAGAGAGGAGCATTGCAATTTAAGTGTTGTACAGTTATTGGCAATGGGTTTGAGTGGTAGAGCATTTGTGTTGGGTCTTGGTTTTAGAGTTTTTAATAGGGTCGAAGATTATATTGGTAAGCCTTCTTACCATTGGTCTTAGAATAAGTGTTACTTTCAAGTTAGAGATGGTGGAAAGGTAACTAATCTCCCTTGAGTGGATCTTTAAACAAGTTAGATATGGTGGAAAGGTAACTAATCTCCCTTGAGTGGATCTTTAAAGGAGCTAAATTGATGTAGGATTAAGGTCTTTATGAGTATTTTTTTATGGGAGAAAGGTTTGTCTTTCTAAGATGTGCCTCTAGATTGGAAAAGTTTAGGGTTGTCTTTGTCATGGTGAGGTTAATATTCCCCCCCTTGAAGTGACATTTTACTCTTTCATCTTTAAGTGTATGGAAGATCAAGAAGTTGTATTACAGAAGGGTCCCTAGTGCAATGGTGATGTAGGTTTCATGCTCTTGCCATGGTTTGAGCATTTTAATTTCTTGGTGGCTTTATCAGGATTTGTAATTGTTATGGGTGTGTTTGGCTGATTTACCTCCTTACCTTGTATATGAAATTTTTTTAAGGCCGTTGGGGGTTCTCTTCGGGAGTTCTCACAAGCTACTCCATAAGCATAAATAGAGAAAGAGTTCCTTACGCACTAGTTCTTTTGAGTATGAATGGGGGACTTCATGATTGGGTCTCTTTGACGTGTTAGAGGGGTTTGGGGGGGACTTTGGTCTACTGATTTGGATTATGAGAAGACATTGCTCCATTCTCATTTTTGTCATGCTACATGTCACATTTTGCATGATTGTCCTTAGTGGAATGTAGCTTACAACAAGTGGAGGGATGTTGCTTTGATTTCATCTTGGAACCAATGGTGGTTTATGAGCCTGTTGTCACTTCTTATCCTATTTTGGAGGAGGTTGATGATGGTTCATAAGTTATACTTCCTATTGTTGATCTTCATATTGCTATGTCTCCTAAACAAGCTTTTCCCTTGACAAAGAAAGAGGGCCCCATCTTTCTTCTACTAGTATTACATTTCTTATTTTGGGAGAAAATGTGTGAGTTATTGATGGCATTGGTCACATAACTCAAAACATTTCATTCATTCATCCTTTTGTCACTTCTATTGAGAATTTGGAGGATTTAATTGCTTCTTAGGGGGTGTGGATTGGTTTTTATGTGGAGACATTAGTTGTGGACAAGTTTCCCTTGTTGACCCCTCATATGCATATAGGAAGGTCTTTCTCTTGATGTTCCTATCATGGGTGTGGAGGTTCTCAAGGTTGAGGTGAGTGTTGGGGTTTTTTCTAATTGTGTATTGTTGATTCAAAGGTGGAGTCAATGGGAAATTCTCTCATGAAGTTGATCAAAGACTCCCTTCAATCTATTTAGTTCCTATTGAAGGGGTAGGTAGCTTTGCTCCCTTATACTTGGATTTGTCCATCATTGATCCTATCACGGTTTCATAATTTCTTCAACTAATAGTATAATTCTTCTGGCAATGGAGGCACTTATGTTCTCGCCAACCAAATCGAACCTCTTTTTCTTCATCACATGTTGTGATTTATTCTAAGTGTAGATCTAATCTTTGTGCCTACAAATTTCTAAAAGTGGTAAGCATAAGAAGTTTGTTCCTTTACATTAGCCCCCTTTATGTTCTAGGACTTGAGAAAATTCAAGTATTTTTATTTTTAAGATACCTTTTAGGAATATTCCAAATCCAAGCTTGGTCGAGTGTTTAATAAGACATTTTGTCAAACAATTGTTAGACACATGGTCGTAGGTGCACTTAGTTGAGTTTTAATTCCAACGAGTAACCGAAAAATGCTTCTAAACTCATCCACGAAACAATGTATTATTAATAGTTAACCCAAAAAAGATACACCACTAATATACATTATTTATCATTTAAAATAAAGCACTATGCATCAATGAAATATGGCTCAAAATTACCAGCAGTGCATATTTAATTTCTAAACTGATATATTGACTGAATAATACAACAAAAACAAGAACCTGGGAATGCATTTCAACAATATGGTGCTACATGACTCTTTCTTTGTGACAATAGTCCAGTCCTTCATAAACATGTGTACTCAACCAACAGTAATAGAAGGTTCTTGACCCTAGTTAGCAGATGAAACTCGTCCTTAAAAGGTACCAAACTCGACCCTCTGATAAACATGTGACTTGGCCAACAATATACTAGAACTCGACCCCTTGAATGAAGACTAACCTCAACTCCTCTGAATGTAGACCACTTGGCTCTCTTTTGACAATGATAAACTTGGGATCTTGTGGATGAAATATCTTTGTCCAACACAACAACACTTCCCAGTCAACTTGACCCACAAAATAGTATTTGACTTGGCCTTCAATAGTAGATAAAACTCGTCCCTCCAACCCTGCTTTGTCTTAGCCTTCAATACGTAACTCAAATTCAACCAAATGAAGAGGAATGCACCATAGTAGTGTAACAAAACTCGACCTCTTGGAATCTCAGAAGACAACCCCTTCAACAAAGTTATTTTGACTCTATTTTCTTGGCAACTCATCTCAGTTTTTTGCCTTGGAAGCTTAACATCTTCTTAGTTATTCTCAATCTGTCAAAGATATGTGAAAAACTCAATATTAGAAGATAAGATCAATTGATAAAACCTTTACCTCCATTATCTTATGCAAATCTTCTTCTTCTTAGTAGCACAATATTGATCTTTTACTCTATTACAATATTAATTTTTCACTCTATTCGAGGGTTTGTAGTTAGTCTTTAGGTCTACTTTTAGTTTTTTTGCCTCTATGGGTATGCTATTTTGTAGGGGCCTTTAGGCCTTAGTTGATAATTTAGTATTGATTTTTATGCTTTTTTGTGGAGAGACAATAATCACTCATAGGGTTTGTGGATGACAAAATATTGTCGTAGAATCCAAACAATGGTGAAACCTCTCTCGATGAACTAATATGTAAGCATTGACAGTGTAATTTACTTAAATGAATTGAATAATATGACTTTTTGTAATATTATTTTGAATGGGTAGTTAGTCCTATATTTCTAGGGTAATGTCTTAAAAGTACAAAAATTAGTTGAACACCCTCTCTAATGTAAGGCTTAAGGCTAAAGTTCTAATACCATGTTCGAGGCTTGGTATTACACCAAAACTTATAGACATGAGTAAACCTCCAAGCCCATAACATTCTCTTGAGAAGTGGGTTAATTCCATAAAGCAGACCACATTTTCTACTTTAGAAAACAATATAAATTTTGACATGATTTTCAGAAAATCTAAGTTATAACTGTCAGGCTTTAAAATTTTGAATGCCCTAAAAATTCTCTATTTCCCCATAAGAAAAAAGCAATTCCAAGCATTTCTAGCCAAATTCCAGCCAGAATTTCACAGGATGAAATTGTAGATGTTAGACAACAGCGTTCCATAATCCCAAAGTGATGGTAAGTTAACATACTCGAGCTCGAGAGGCCAACCTCATTGTCCGAAAGAGCAATTCTCATAGTCATGAAGCGAATAATAAAAACTAAGTTGGTAGGCATTGAATGCAACAGTCAAAGTTTCTGAGTAAAATCCTCCTTTGTTTCCCCCTGAATAGTCGATCTCCTGATCAACCCGCAGATGAACATTCTGGGCAAGTAAGCCCGACAAGTAGTTGTTGGAGAGATCAAGCATATGGAAGGTTTGAAAACTTGGAATCCATTCGGGAAGAAACCATTGGAAACAATTTACGCCGAGATTGAGCAGACGGAGGTCCATCCATTGTCCATCCATCTAAAGATTGCATCTGGCAGACGCCCTTCTAAACTATCCAACTTAAATCCAGCACTTCTAACTTGGAGCAAAGGTACTTCCCCTGTCAATCCTTATTTGATAGGAAGAAGGCTTGGAGCAACTTAATTTCTGCTGGGAAGTTTCCTGTGGACTGATTATTTGAGGATCAAGCAGAACCTGCCCTCTTGTATCTGATTTCTATGCAATACGGCAAGGGATACCACTGTCAAGATTATTGGAATGCAAGTCCGAGGTGAGTAGCTTATCAGAAAACACAAGGGTTCCCGATCGCTGCATGTCGAAGCTATTATATGACAAACTGAGATCTGAGAGAACCGACAAACTGGAGATACAAGGGGGAATACCTCCTGTGAGAGAATTGTTGGACTACACGGATCTGACCTATTATAAGGAAGAGATACAACACACACCAATAAATGACATGAGTAGTCTTAGCGAGAGCCACCATTATTACTTTTTCTATTTCCAAACAACTCATTATTTGTTTACTGCAGAAAAAATCACACAATTAGCCAAGCGATGTCTCTAAATGAGGCCTGGGTCAATACAATCCATGAACTTATCCAATCATAGCTCTACCATTGACTTAATCATAGCCACCATTAATTGGTTGATTTTCAGACCACTCACCATTTGTTTGCTGCAAAAAATCGCCCTAGTTTCCTACCAATGTTTCCAAACTAGGCGTAACCCATTACAATCTATGAACTGGTTCAATCATAGATCCACCATTATTTAGTATTAATGATTCACACAATTCCCATCACAAAAGAAATCCTTACAAAAAGCACCCAGTTCATCCTATCTCCCAATTTCTCCCATCTCATAATTCCGTCACGTATCCACACTGCACTTTGTTTAACACCAAATATAAACACGATTTCCCATGCTTTGCAGTCATGTACGGACCTCAAAATCCTCATCCAACTTCATACCCAAATAGTTACAAGTGGTCTTCAACAGAATCCTTTTTTGGGTAACAAGCTCGTAAGCATGTATGCCAAATGTGGCAGTCCAGGAGATGCCCAACTGGTTTTTGATAAAATTCATGAGAAAAATATTTACTTATGGAATGCACTTATCAAAGGGTTTGCCACGAACGGGCTGAACAGGCTAACACTTACAGTGTACTACAAAATGCAAGATGAAGGCGTACGCCCAAATGATTTTACGTTTCCATGGGTTTTAAAGGCGTGTACCGATTTATCGGCTCTGCAAGAGGGCAAGGAAATTCATTATCATATTGTTAGAAATGGTTTCAGTTCCAATGTTTTTGTGGGCACTGCACTCATTCATATGTATGCTAAGTTTGGATGTGTCGATGATGCACGGCAAGTATTTGACAAAATGTCTGAACCAGATGTGGTTTCATGGACTGCTATGATTCTCGGTTATGCACAGAGTGATCAGGCTAATGAGGCATTGGTACTTTTTCATCAGCTGCAGCTGGTGGGAGTGATTCCGGACTCTTTTACGGTGGTAGGTGTCCTCCAAGCCTGTGCGAGGTTAGGAACTCTGGAAGAAGGCAAGTTGGTCCATTGTTATGTAATCAGGAGTGGATATCAGTCTGATGCTTTTGTGGCGACTGCTCTTGTGGATATGTATGCCAAGTGTGGAATTGCTGATGTTGCACGCCGAGTGTTTGACAAAATGGCAAAGAGAAATGTGGTATCCTGGAATGCAATGATTTCCGGGTATGCACAGAATGGGTATGCTGATGAGGCTTTAGGGCTGTTTCGCCAAATGGAGCTGGAAGGAATGAAACCCAACTCGAGTACAACGGTGAGTCTGCTGTTGGCTTGCGCCCATTTAGGAGCTTTGCAACAAGGGAAGTGGTTTCATGATTACATAATTGGGAACGGATTTAAGTGTGATATTGTGGTGACCACTGCCCTTATTGATATGTATTGCAAATGTGGGAGAGTAGAGATTGCAAGGCAATTGTTCGATAAAATGCCTGAAAGAAATGTGGTCTCGTGGAGTGCGATGATTGCAGGATATGGAATGCATGGACGTGGTGAGGATGCTGTATCTCTCTTTTGCGAAATGCAAAGGACTGAGCTGAAGCCAGATCAGATCACCTTTGTTTCTCTACTGTCTGCGTGCAGTCATGCAGGCCTCGTGGAGGAAGGTTGGCGATTCTTCGAATGCATGAGTCAGGATTATGGCATAACACCAAGAGGGAAACATTATGCTTGCATGGTGGACCTCCTTGGCCGTGCTGGGCATTTGTACGAGGCAGAATATTTTATCAAAAAGATGCCACTAAAACCTGATGCAGGTGTGTGGGGGGCCTTGCTTGGTGCATGTAGGATTTACGGTAATATTAAACTAGGAGAACGTGCAGCGGAGCATCTTTTTGATTTGGAGCCTGACAATGCAGGGGTTTTTGCTTTACTTTCAAATATGTATGCTGCAGCTGGCAGGTGGGATGACATGGCAAAGGTGAGAAAAATGATGAAACATAAACGGTTGAAAAAGGCACCAGGATGCAGCTTCATTGAAGTAAATAACAAAGTTCATGCATTCGTTGTAGGAGATAAATCACACCCTCAATCTGAAGATATTTATACCATGTTGGAGACCTTGGCTGAGCAGATGGAGGAAGCAGGGTACGTTCCTGACACCAATTTCGTGCTACATGATGTGGAGGAAGAATTGAAGGAACACATGCTCTATAGTCACAGTGAAAAGCTGGCCATTGCTTTTGGGCTTATCAATACAAGCCCTGGAACCCCAATCCAGATCACAAAAAACCTTCGTGTGTGTGGTGATTGCCATAGTGCTTCTAAATTCATTTCCAAGCTTGTTAAGCGTGAAATAATTGTCAGGGATGCAAACCGTTTCCATCATTTCAAGGATGGTTTGTGTTCGTGTGGGGATTACTGGTGAATAGGTAATAATGACTCAAAAAAGAAAAAATACAAGATTGCATTGCTATGAATTAATGCATATCATGGAGACAGTTTTGGCAGCCATTCTCCATGCATTTTTTATGCTTCTAGCACGATACGGTGATTGGATATCAAGACTGGAAAAACACAAATGGAGAAGGGGGCATGTATTGGCATAGATTGGGATGAGTCTATTAAGATAATTGGGAGAATATTTTGGTCAGTATGAAGAGATTGAGTATGCTGTTTTCGGATGATGGAAATATTACTGGGATGGTCACTTTTCTGCAGAGCTTTACTCCAAGGAAGGTTAGGGCCAGAACGTATATCATATTTACCCTAAATTTTTCATTTTTATGTTTTCTTGTATGCTTGTTAAATTACAATTTGATTATTTATGAAAAAGAGTGGCTAAATTACTTGCTTATTCAATAATTTCTGAGAAGAAATATTAACGATCCTTAATGGATACTATTTGAATTATGAAGTATGCTGACTTCAATTAATATTTGCAATTTTGGTATATCAATATGGTTGTGGTTCAAGGTGGTGGTTTTCAAGCAGCCCACTAGGGTTCCTTTCTCTTTGAGGTTATGTGCTTAGCATTGCCATTTGTCAGTTGGTTGACATGCACATGCAGGCTGTTGCGTGGTTTGCCCTTTTGGGATTGATTCATCCTGCAGAAATGGGGCTGCAAATTTCTTCAAGTCTTGTGAAGCACTATTCTCAAATAAATAATTGCAATTCTATGCCTCTTACTGTGATGTACATTTCATGTGACTTTTGATGAACCATATACTCAAACCTAAGATGTTAAGTGAACTACTTTGGAAAGTTTTGTATTATCTTCTTGTGATTTAGAACCTTTATCTTTTTAATTTTGTGCTGACTTGTTTTCAAACATGACTGAGGTCTCTTCAGAAGTATATTTCATGTCTGAATAGCAGTTCCCTTCGCTTTCTACCAAACGATAACTTTAAATTCCAGACACTAACTTGTATTGGTGTTGAAGTCTTCTGCATACACATGTATAAAAGTTTACTGTGAACTGTTTGACTGTCTAAAGTGCCAATTCCAATCCACATTGTCTGGGTTATTTTAAAAAGAGTTTGTTTATATAGTGCATCAAAAGTTTGGGGACATACAGAATTGTATACATTCCCATTTATTTTCTTTTATTACGGGAAGGAATGATACAACTGTGTTATTTTGAAAATAGAATTGCCAGTAGTACCGAGTTGAGGATTCATTCTCCATAACACACTTTCAAATGGTCATATAAGCACCAAATACAACTATTTTAATGATTAAATGAGTCATGTTATTTTCCACAATGCTTGCACAAAATTTCAAATGACTATATACCCCATTCCCTTTCATTACAGATCAGCTTTGAATGTAGATAGGAAATCCGAAAACTTTATCTATTGACAATGACTTATGGAATAATTCTTGGCATTAATTGAACTTTATCTATTATTTAATGTTTCTAATTGCAATCTGAGAAGTAAATGATACACCACACATGCTTTCATGCAAGTCTAATTAAAAAAAATGGCAGGAGATACTGAGACTAATGAAATGATAGACTAAAACTGGTGAGATTTGTGTGCAGCTTTTTCAAGTGGAGAATGTATCTATCTTAATATTGTCAAGAAATCAAGTGACAGGCATAACCTTTTAATTCTGGCATTATTTGGAACTTGAACAGGTATTCTGATCCCTGTGACTGCATTCTCCTCCATAAATTATCACATTTATTTAAAAGAGATGTTATATATTCATGTTACATGATCATAAGTTTGTCATGCTTGCAGCTTGTCAGGCATCTAACCAAAGATAGCAGATGCAGTTTGAAATAAACTTTGTCCCTTTGGAAAGAGAAAAGGACAGTGAATAGCAATTAGAAGTACGGAAGGCAATTCAGGAAGGTCAAATGAAATTTTTTGATAATGTTAAGACTGCTGATCCCAAAAGTTTGCCGAGAGGGAGGAAATGAGTCAGGTATATTATGCTGAAGCTGGAATTCTTCTCAGATTACACAGGTAGGTAAAATGCAGGAAGTGAGCTTGGTGATGACATTAGAAAAGATAAAAATATTACAGGTATTGAGGACTCTACACAGATCACACTTGGAACCTTCTGCCCCACTGTTCTAGTTTCTTATATTTTATCAAGAATGGTTTTTCTTTTCTTTTCAAAGGATAACTTCATGGGAAACCCCTGGAAAGTTGAAACTTCCCTTCATTTTGTGGATGGTACCTAGCATAAACCCATCAGCACTAATTATGGTGCCTACTATTGAGGGAGGCATGCAACAGAGACAATCATCTCTGGGGGATTGACCATGAGACCTCCTGTATGAAGCTCAAATAACTCAACCACACTAGCTAACCCACTGGGATATACCATGAAATATGTATGCGAACCATACTATTGATCTTTCTATCGCTACTTAAATGTTAATACTATCACAAGAAGTTTGATCCCTGTTTAACACTCTCCTGGCAATATTTGAAAAAATAAAAAGGGAACATGATAAAATTTGGTCTATACAACAAGATCAATATATGTGTTTTTCAAAATATACGGTTTGAAAATACCCCAAGGGCCCAAATACTTCACCATGAAAGATATTATGGGATCCATTGTGTCTATGGAAATTTGATCTGTCAATTTGGTGCCTGCAACTATAAGCAATAGTTAATGAACATTAGAGGATTGATGAGAACAACACTTTATTGTTTGTATACTTAGCATGATGTGTCCCATATGCATAAAACATTTGATATTCTGTTATCTATGACGGGGTTGCTACCATGTTGAACTCTTTAGCGTGACTATGTCCCAAAGCATGACACTATTTTTTTGTAACCAGAACGAGAATTTATCGAGAATCAGTAACTTCGAAAGATCGGCTGCTGCTATTACACCAGATATAACTATTTCATAAATGCCACAAACGGGCCAGTTACAACATGTCTCTGGAGAGTTGAACCCACACAACTAGGGAAACAAATTGTTCACCAAACCATTTGAGCTAAGATCCTTTGACCCCAAAGCATGGCACTTGCCATCACTATTACCAAAAACGGAACGATGGGCAGTGTTCCTGGCAAAAAAGGCTCTAGAAATGTGACAACATGAGAAATGCTGTTTTATATGCCCGTTCTTGTTCTCGTTGGCCTGAAACTCGTTTCTTACAGCGGACATGCAAGCCATTTCTTCTCAGTTCTCAAAATTTTTCCCAATTGGCGTTAACTCCCGTTTCAAACTGTTTCTCCTCAGTTCCCAAATTTTTTTCCCAACTGGCATTAAATCCCTTTCCAAAAACTCCAGTTGTTTTTTTGAGCTGTGCGGCTACACATGCAAAATAAACTGTGGTTGTGACTGCCCATAAGGCAAGGTTTTTCAAGGATTTAAGCTGCAGAGGAGAGCAGATTATCATTCACCAGACATAACCAAGGCGCAGATCAGAGCCAAGCCTAGCAGCTTCACGGCCCCAGCGAGTTAGCTTCAGCACCATCGTCGATTGTTTCTTGTGAACAAAGATCTCAGGTACACCGTACAACCAATCTGTGCAGTTTTTCTATTCTTCTGTCACCGTGTCCTGATACTCTTGAAAGTTTTATTAATGAACAGATATAACTTTTTGTTACCCTGGGCTGGTTTGAGATTATTCTCCATTTATGACTTTGGTAATTTTGATTTGAGAAGGGAGTTTTGAAATGAAACAAATATTTGTTCATGATTCGTACAAAAAGATGTAATTACAGGAAGATTTTTTAATCATGTATCAACAAATTTTTCTCAAGCGACATGAACAAACGGTTTCTATAGGTTGTTTTTGGTTAGAAAACTGTGAATAAACGACTCATTCCGATGAATAAAAGTTTAGCAGCTTTCCATTTCCACCTGAGATTGTACTGTCATAAATATGTGGCTTCGAAGTTCATTAATTTTGGTCCCTTGTTCCATGGCAAGTTTTCATAACTCATAAACCTGAACTTTGCTGTTTTCCTTTAGCTCTTCTGCCTCTATCAAAAACTTTCGCAATGCTTTTTCTACCTCATCAAGACATGCTACATGCTTTGAAACAGATTCACTATTTTTCTATCATTTTCCTCAAACAAACTACTTAAAATCTTCTCATCAGTAGGAATTTGAGGATTGGAATTATTGTTCACACTGTCTTTCTGCTTCACAATTGATCCATTTACATAGTGTTTGGCAACTGATCGTTAAGCTATTTAATGAAATTGTTATATTGCTTAACAATTGCTTATCATTTCCTTAGTTAAATTGCTTATCGTTAAATTGCTTATCATTTCCTTCCACATGATGCCCTTCTTCATGTTCTAGTGGAACACACAATTTACAAACCTTTGACTTCTACCTGAATGGTCTCTTCCTTTACTGTATAAAAAAAAATGAGGACTTATTTTTGGATTTGAACTTTCCATTCCAATTTCCTCTGAGAGCCAAAGTATTTACAGATTGCTTGCTTTCAAGAAATTCACGACTTGTCTCTATCAAAAAAGAATCAAAGCCCTCAAGACTCAAGTTCTTTCCCCAAACGACCCAGGCTCTATTTATTAATAAACAAATCTTTTGGAGAAATCTCATCCATTGCATAGTGCACTTGGTTTGGAAATGCATTTGCCATACTACACTGCACATGATGTAGCTCCCTAGTAATATGATCGTATCATTCTGCCAAAGCACAATAACCTTTGTAAAATTATTCAACTAAAGTAATAAGATTTGGTCGTTTCTTATAGTACATCGTTGCACATTTGGAAAAGGATTCTACATCCTCTTTTATAAGTTTCAACATGTATTTAACTTTGAGATCCATATTTGTCAAGTTTTCTTTAAGCCATCTCGAGTCTTCAAGACTTACATGGCCATCCCACCACCAAAAGTGTGAATGATTGACACAAATATTAATCACGATTCCTGCCATTTGTTCAAGACAAGAAGTGAATTGCAGTTACTAGATTTGGTCCAAATAAATCACCCTTAATAACATGTAGTAGGCACATCTATTCTGTCATGGGGAAGAGTTTGATTTCTTAAATTATGGTGTGGATAGTGAATTCCTCTAGATTTCGTAGTTAAAAGTTCAAAAATTGAGATGATAGAAAGGTCAGGGTATTGAATCCCCTACCTTTGATGATAAATTCGCTTTTCTAGCGTATATTAGCAGAATTTCGTATAAAATGTTCGAGCTAGGATGAATGTTGCAAAAAATTTACTTGTATTTATTCGATTGCAACCAAAATTTCACCATGTCCTCTTCATCACATCAACCAACCCGTTTCAACGTAAAATACCACATGCGTTCACTCATACATACTTCTGGTTGTCATGATCTGAACTTGACAATCACCGATTGCTCTTTTACTAAGATTTTCTTTAGAGCTGAAAATAGAGTTAAGCTTTGCATCCCTTTCTGGTATATTGTCAAGCATGTGGTGTGAATCCTTGGTTCTTCTGTATTTTGTATATATGTCTGTCAGGGAATTCTGCATATAAATATCATAAAAATCATTTCTAATTTTGTATTCATGAATTTCCATTCCCTAATACGAAGCTGCCAAACAGGAACATGTGGCAAAACCATGGTAATCATAAGTTGCTTTTGAAGATAATCAGTAGTTGTCTTGATTGCACTTCACAATCTCTGATATAAAACTTCAAATTTGCTAGGTTAGGGTCTGATG
The DNA here is from genome assembly GCA_034641835.2 of Pinus albicaulis. NCBI lineage: Eukaryota > Viridiplantae > Streptophyta > Pinopsida > Pinales > Pinaceae > Pinus > Pinus albicaulis. Next base: position 152,812,255 of record CM076581.1, on the reverse strand, counting down.
TAATATTTCCTTTATCGCACACTATTTGTTTTGAGGAAGCAATAGTGGTCTACCTGTTATTATGCAGCATTTACAAACTTGGGGTCATTCCCAAAATGATTCTCCTTCAAGCCTGCACAAATACCAGAAGTGCCAATGCTTATAGCTAACTGTGACCCATAGGCGCACAGGGAGGTATCGATCTTGGCTTACAATGTTTTATTAAGTATTTTAATTTATTGTTTATAATTTTGTTCATATAGAGATGGAAAAAAAAACCTGTTTAATTTTTTTCCAAGGATCAATCTGCAAATATCTTTGTCCCCTCTTTGCAATATGATTCTCTATGTTCTGTAAATTCCCTTAGATCAAGCAATAAGTGGGTCTATTTTATGCAGTAGTGTATGTGCTTTTTCATAAAAAAATAAATGTATTGCTCTGGTGTTCTTCTAAGAAACCATACAGAATGGAAAGTTCCTAATAATAAAAAAATTACTGCAACTATATATACTCTGGAGGAATGTAGGGGATTGTTGTCTTGTACTGGGAGCTTTCCCTCTCTAAGTGAGAATCTATTGTTTGTGTCAGTATCCTTCCAAGGATCAATCTGCAAATATCTTTGTCCCCTGTTTGCAATATGATTCTCTATTTTCTGTAAATTCCCTTAGATCAAGCAACAGGTGCGTCTATTTTATGCAACAATGTATCTGCTTTTTCATTTAAAAATAAATATATTGCTCTTGTGTTCTTATAAGCAACAATACAAAATGGAAAGTTCCTAGTAATTAAAAATTACTGCATCTATATTCTGGATTCGTATGCCTAAGTTGATGGTAGAATTTAGTATTACTTACTAAGCTACCTAATGTAGTTTTGCTTGATTGTTTTGATGTTACTTTATGAGAAATGTTGTCTCCCAATCACTCTTTTATTAATGGTTGACAATCATTCAATATTTTGGATTTTTTATAATGTTGGGCTTGTCCTTCTCTACCAATTATTAGCATGATGCATTTTTCTTTCATGGAAGCATGTCCATAATTACTTTTTCATTAAATTATGAGTAGAATCTCACAAGCTAGTTATCATGTTTTCAATCAATAAAATAAATTCCCTGATTGACTTTCTTTGCTTAGATTTAACATTGTTTTGCCTATCTTTGTTCTTTGCTATAATAGAATCCATGGGGTAAGTCCTTTTTAAAAGAAATTGAAGGACATGAACTTGTACTGAATTATTTGTCGCTCAGTGATTAGGATATAAATACGGATTCATATGTTGATATGCCTATCGATTTAGAAACTTTTTGGTCTTGTGATACAAGGCAAGGGATATATTAAAATCGATAGTTACAATATCTTCGTTAAAATGATAATCTTGACAATATCTCCATTTTTTTTTAAATGGAATGAAGTGGATTATTAACGTCGAGGACCATGCAGACTAATTTTTCCACAAGCCCTAAAAATATGATGTCTCGATATCGAGCTTATTGTAAACCTGACTTGTGTATGTTTAAAATTGTTATTGCAAGAATTTTGGGTGGGTTCAGGCGGATAAATGCATGTTTCAGTTCCTAGAATTTCAATATACACACTTTTAGGCTTCTCAACGCTTATGTTGTTCACCAAAATGTAACATTCGTAGTTTAACCATGCATGTATTGAAGGTTACATTTATTTTTTTAAATGCCTAAAACCTCATTACACGGGCTTGCAGGCAAGGGAAGATTCCTGCAACTTTTCGATAATCAAACTGAGTTACGCCATTAGCTCCCACCCACAATAATTAAGCAAAAAATATTACAGTATTGAAATTTAAGGGTTTTGAATTTAATTCTACATTAAAAACAATATTGTCCCTCATGAGTATATTTATGATTTCTTTAGGAGTATAGTCCCTCATGCAATACATCAAACTATGCATGTGAATAAATTTATCTCATCAATTTTTTAGTTAATTATACTTTATAATTAAGTATCAGTTTATTTTTTATTAAATTTCAAATAATTTGTGCAAATTAAAATTGGTTTTGGTAGAGAATTATCTATTTTTTATTCCACTCATTTCTCATTGCAATGGAAGAAAATTCATCAGCGTCACAAAGTAGACTACCCCTTTCTCAACAAAATTCTTCCACAATGGCATAAAAAAAAAAAAATCCAAAACAGAGAATATCAAGATGCAAAAAAAGCCTTTGAAGCAAGGCTATGGGCAACTGTGAAATGCACTCAATCTTATAGCAGAGGAGCAAGTGGAACAACTGACTCAAAGGTTTGGTTTTTCTCTTATTGTAAATCGCAAAAGTCATGGAATGTGGGAAGAGTTCGATGACATTTACTTGGAATGGGAAAAAAGAACAAACAACTTTATATCAAAGTGTACCTAAAACAAAGTAAGCTTCTCTACTCAAGCAATTTAATGAACTTGAAAAGTTTAGACATATCGCTGAAGGTTTAATTCAAACCAACAATTCTAGTGGATTGATAGTTGGTGGTCCACACTCTTATTCTCAACATCAAGTTTATGTTTCCCACCTTCAAAACTTATGGGATGTAAAAGGGAGGGGAAATCTTGATGCACCCATTGGACGATTTTTTTTCACAAATGGCATAACTTTCAATGTTTGTAGGTTTCTTTATTGGAAGGAAATGGTAAGGGATCTAGTTAACAATGCTCCTAAAGGTTACAAGCCTCCTAGTTATGCAAAGATGATGGCAACAGTGTTATCTGAAGAGAGGGCTTGAGTTGAAGCTAGACTTCATGACATTAAAGATAGTTGGAAGGAATCTGAGGCCTCCATTGTCTCTGTTGGTTGGACAAATTTCAACTATCGTCCCCTTATCAATATTTTGGTTTCTAGCCCAAAAATAGTTATGTTCTTAAAATCCCATGATACCACAAGAAAGACAAAAATGGTCCATATCTAGTGGGTCTCTTCAAAGAGGCAATAAAGTAGGTTGGAAGAGAAAATGTAGTCTAAATTATAACAAATAATGCCTCAAACAATGACCGTGTTGGTGGGTTGATCGAGGATGAATATCCAACAATTTTTTGGACTCCTTGTTCTGTGCACTACATGAATTCACTCCTAAAAGATATTAATAACATTACATGGCTTGATAAAACTACAACTGAAGAAAAGATATTACAAAACTTTATTGTTAATCATGCAACATCCATAACAATTTATAGGAAATATGAAAAACTCTAGCTTCTTCGATGTGCTGAGACTAGATTTGCATATGCATTCATATGCTTAAACGCCTTATTAAAATGCTTCAATCTTTGAGAGGTATGGTGGTATCAAAGGATTGGCAAAGGTGGAAGAGTTCTCTTATTGGGGATGGCCCAAAAGTTGAAGACATTATTATTGGTCTTTATTCAGAGGATTTTTGGAGGAGAGTGGAGGATATTGTCACTTTCATTACACTTATTGTTTCCACCATTCGCATATTTGATAGTGATCAACCATGCTTAGTGGATGTGTTTGAAATTATGGATCAAATGAGAAAGAAACTTCATGACATAATGGAAAATGAAAATTCTAGGATCGACAAGACATCGGAAATGAAGTGTGGGAACATAGTGTGACAAGGTGGAAAATGCTTCATATCCCTCTTCATTCAGTTGCATTCCTGCTCAATCCTAAATGATTTCATAAGAAACCATCTTCAAATGTAAAGGTGATGCAGAACTTGAACACTTTTATAAGTAGGTGTTATGATTGTCAGGATCACACTGCTTTACGATTTGAGTTAGGAATGTACTTGAGATCAAAATACCACTTTGTAAATGAAGATTCTACATACAACAAAGAACAACTTGGACCCATAGACTTTTGGATGCACTATGGTACAGGGACCCCCTTGCTTCATTAGTTGGCTATCAGTTTATTTTCACAAGGATGCTCAATAACAAATACCTTTAATGTCTTTATTTATATTAAAAACAATAAATTCTAATGTTCATTTTGGATTATTTTCCTTTTAAGATTTCAAATGACTATGGCTAACATAACGTTAATTTTATTTCACAGGTGACTAGTTCCTCTACATGTGGAAGAAATTGGAGTGAATATGTTTTATCCTTTCAATGAACAAAAATCGCCTAGGCACAAAAATTGCACAAGATTTGGTGTTTGTACACTCAAATCTGCACTTGTTATCTCGACAACAACTAGAATACAAATTGGACCCATGAAAATGTGGAATTATGGTAGTTCACAAGATGATGGAGATGTTGAGCTTCCACTTGAGGTGCTACAAGACAATGCTAAATACATGCTTGATGTTACCACGAAATCTACTAACCAAAATAATGCTTTTGGAATTGGCTCAAGTTCAACAACCATTCTAGAAAATGAGCTTGAAAATCTAGATTATTAGGTTTACTTGTATTTTGCATATGAATTGTTAGAAGTGGCTTTAGAGATGCATATATACTCAAAAGTATACATTTAATTATTTATATTTCAAATTTCTTATTCTTATAAATGTTTGCTATTTTCTTGGAATTAATGGTTGACTAAATTTTGCGATCTACAAAATCATCACTTCTTTCTTACAACTAAATCATTATTTACGAGTTTTCTTTACAATTTCATAAGCGCAAACATTGGATGTTTATGCTTAATGCTTTGTTTTATATTGTCCACCTTTAATTTTGTTTTTTCTCTCCTCGTTTCTTATACGCGAAACCTCCAAACTCTGTTTCTTTGTTTCTCGTTTTGTTTCCGATTTCTCATTTTTGGTAACATTGCTCGTCATCACTTATTTTCAGGTTTCATGAAACAAAGTGTAAATAGAATCTCATATTAAAGAATTTAGATTTGAAAGACTTCTCGTTGACTTCCTGATCATTTAATCATGTTATGTGGACCTATTTGTCATTCTTATTTGAAAAAGATTGCAATCTAATTGATTTTGCACAAATTTTCTAGATGATTATGAACACCATGAATATTTCTCATCTCTTATTCCATTTTGTTCTTGAACATCCACAAGTATTATTGGTTGTTGTGAAGTCAGAGAACATAATTGTTCAATTTGACAAGCACATATCCTTTGGTCCATTCTCGACGGTAGCCAGGCCAGGCCAACTGTTGCTTGGATATTTTCAAATGCATCATCATGCTAAATTGTAGTATCCCTAACCACTATATATGTGCCACCTTGTAGCGACCAATGATAAATAAGTTTTAATTTTAAAAAATGGTATTTCTTTCTCTTCTTGACATGAATGTGCATAGAGTGTCACAAAATGTATTTCATTTTTTGCTTGTTATGAAACTACCTCCATTTCTTCGATTACATTTATGATAATAATTTAGAGTAATCAGTAGCATGAGTTAATCACATGGATGAAAACCTCACGTTGTATTGGAATGGGTTTGAGAATTGACCCTTTGAAAAAAGATTGAGGTGTCCAGTTGCTACAGATTTGTTATTAGCAACGAATTGTTGACACTTTTCACCTCCATTCAAAATTTCATTTAAAAGATTCACTTTTCTCCCCCATTCAAAATTTCATTTAGGAGATTCGTTGAAGGGATTGTTTTGGACTAGACATGATCTTAAAGAACCCAAGCAAAGCAGATTGGTTCCACTGAAGAAAGTATTGAACTAGCACATGCCGAGAGTAGCTGAGGAGCTAACAATTAAGGTGAAATCAAAGGTGATAAGCAGACTAGGTAAACAATCTTACTGCCCATGTTGTAATTTTCCTTCTTTGTGTGTGGCCCATTGAAAGGGCGAAGATGGTGGATATCATATTTTGAATTAGATCTCGTGTTACATTTTTTCTATTATGATTAGATAACACGTATGGTCTTTATAGAATTGTAATATCTCAAATTCAAGAAAATGTTGAATTATACGTTATGTTTTTTATATGTTAAATTTGACCAAGTGGTTTATAACTTGTTAAAATCTAAATTAGTTATTGCATTGAATTAGATCTTGTTCTGAATTTCCTCTATTATGATTAGATATGTATGGTTTTTGAGAATCTATAATTACTTTGTGAAAAAACTAACTAGTGATAACATTGGCTACATGTTTGTTGGAAGCAGTGGATTAGCATAAAATTGAAACTGAAAGTAATTAGATATCACAATTACTATATGAGTTCATGGGAATTACGAATTATTTTTGGGCAAAATCTCTTGAATGTCATGTTTATGTTTTATCCATATGTTGTAGCGGCTACAACCACTCTCCAAAATTTTGCCTATGCCTTGATTTTGGAGCCTTCCTTCCTATCCACATGAGCTTATCTTGTACTGTCGTCAAGTATTCCTAATTTGATTGAGACTTATCCTTTTTAACTGTGCTTATGTTTGCTTGTTTTCGCAGTTAGATGATCTTTCTAAGTCACAAACTAACCCCTTGACTTGGTCTTACTACAGTTTTGGGCTCGCCTCCGAAAACTACGCAATCCATGAGGGCAAGCCAACCTTGATGATTGGAATTGCACAATCCAGACTGACAGTTCTACCTTGAGCTAAGAAACTGCGTAGTCATGGATGGCAACCCAACACTCAACCAAGAAATTGCCCAATCCATCCCTTGAGCACAGAAACTGCGCAATGCACTAAGCCGAAAAATCGCCCAGTTCACTAGAATTGCGAAATCTTTCCCAATAGTGTGCACGGAAAGTTTCCTAAAAAAGAAAAAAATCTAAAAAAGAGAAAAAGCATCCCTAGAAAATAGGGATCCATTATTAGTTTCTCGAAGGTGGCACAATTTCTATTTTTAGAAATTTTCACCAAGTGTTGCTTTTTCCTTGATTTTAGGATGCGTGTCATAAACCCTAATTCGCTCAAATCTATTTAATTGATGCCTCTAGAGCTCATTTGTACATTCGATCTTGGAGCTCTAACATTCCCGAGGAGATCATGGAACCTTCAATGGAGTTGTCACTTTTCCGGGTGAGTTTTTCTTTTGAAGTCTTCTGCCACTTTTTTTGTCGCTTTTTGTCGTTCCGCTTCTGTGAGTGTTTTTTTTTCTTGTTTCTCTTCGTGGTTGTTGACGTTTTAACTTAAATTAGCTTGTAGAAGCGTTGCTTCAATTTTTGTTTTCCTTTCATAAGTGTCACATCGGTTTTCTCGTTTTTTCATCGATGGTCGCCGTTTCAACGATTCCTCACATATTTGTTTTTCCTTCCATTGTTTGAGTTCCTGCACTTGATTTACATGATTAATCCATACTTAGTCAGATCTGCACTCAAACTCTCATCATCACTTAGATCTGTTTGTTTCCCACACTTTCACTGGGCAGATCTGAACTTTCTCTTAGCAAAGTTTTCACCTTGCCCAACTAGGCATTGTGCAAGTCTAAGGCTCAAGTCGAGAGATTGGCCTTTGAGACCGCACAATGCGTAGTATAGGCTGGCCCAACTACGCATTGCGCAGTTCTAGGGCTCAGTCTTCACCTTGGCTACTAAGACTGCGCAATGCGTAGTCTCTCTCAGTCACTGCCTAGGATGAACTACACATTGCCTAGTCTCAAGCCTTAGGATGCACCCTTGGCTGCTGGGACTGCCCAATGCACAGTTCCCACAACCAGTCTCCCTTACTTGCTCATGAAAATTGCACAATCTCTCTCACTAGTTTGTCGATTTTCCGCTTGATCTTGCTTTGAAGATAGTTTTGCGAAAGTTAATGTTTTCTTGTCTTGAGTTCCTTTTCTGTCCTACAGGTACCACAGTTGTTGAAAACTTCTCTCCGGCAGTTATTGTTACCATGGTACCCAAGAGGGCTGCTTCAAAAGATACCATTGAAAGCAGTACTAGGGAAGCAGTTGAGCAAACACCAGTTAAATTGCCAGTAAATGCAGACACTCAACTGTTTATGAAAAAGGAGTCAAATCTAACATGGACGAAAGTTAAGGAAGTTTTTTCAGCAAAGAAATTCAAGGCAAATTTAGAGGACTGACATGTATATCTCAATGTTCAGCAGTTAGGATTATACAGGGTTGCATGCAGATTTCCAATCTTCCCATGTGCATATGTCATCAGTTGGATTGTTTCACACATTGATGTGAAGACCATGACATTGATGAAGACCATGACATTGAACAATGCTAACAGAGAAAAACTTGCTACTTTTATGGCGGGAGATTATCAACTTATGTATCAATTTCCCGAGCTAGTAACGCTCATGGATTCATACTTCTATGCCACTAACAACTATGTGAGCATAAGATATATTGTTAAAGACTGGATGAAAGAGCCATCAAAGTTTCGATAGACACCTACCCATTCATACAAGACAAAGTCTCTCAGGAGGGCTTACCAACTCTTGGTTATCTTAGCTTGTAGAATCTACGGTCAGCAGAGCACAGAGACCTTTCCTGAAGGGTGGACAATATTATTGAACAAGGTTGTGAACGAGGGGAAATTGTACAATTGGTCATATTTGTTGGCTCGACAGTTGAGAGCCCATGTAGCACATGCGCGAAATCCTCCCAAGGGTGGGAAAGCAAAGTTCTATATGTCTGCGTATCTACTAGATGTGATTTGTGCACATAATGCATTTCCTGGCATGGACTGGACATTGACACCACGAGATCCTGTCGTGTATGTCTATTGCAAGCTGATTTCAGATTGCAGTCACTGAGGAGAAATGGAGTAGCTAACTGACCACTTCATCATTCCGCTATATAAGCTGATCTTTGGCAAAGAACCACCTTGTATGTCACATGGAGCAATGGAGGCAATATCAGAGTTTGCAGATTGGTTTGCCTCACCGGATGGCACCTTTCTTAGAATTTTTGATGCTCAGAAGTCATCGCATCTTTTGCTAAGGTATGCCACCGATAGGCTTCTCATGCAAGAAGTTTCATATCATCTTGTCACAGGGTTGTCATCAGCCTTGCACATGAAGAAGAAAACACCATGGCCCACTCTTCCTATTCAAGTTGGATTGTACGAGTTCAAGAATCTTAAAGTAGCGAACACCGAAGGAAAGGAGATAGAGAAGTTTGCATTCGGTATCCAAGACTTTAATCCGTACGATCCCTGTTGAAAAGTGTAACTAGGTCGGTCTTCATATTGACTATGTAATTATGTATTTTATGTAAAGAAGAAGACAAAGATAATAAAATGTATTTTGTACTTGCCTCATGGGTTTCATGAGCAAGATTTTATTATAGGTTAAATAGACTTCTTCTTGATGTCTATCTAGGGTTTTGTCTTTTAGATAGAAATGTAATAAGTGTCATATATGAAGGATCTAGAAATGCTCCAAGACCAAGTTCAAAAGATGTGGAAGAATGGCTTGAGATAGCCCTTAAATCAACGCTGGAAATAAATGATAAAATCAACCTTCACACTCACAGTCAAGTCCGCCTACAAGCTAATGTATGGTCAGCCTTCAGATAGGGAAACTGCCACTATATATACACAATCTCTGCGGTCTATTACACATGAAGTTTTGCGGATCTCTCTAAGCAAGAAGTGCGGACAACCTGAAGAAGAGTTTCGGTCATCTCTATAATTGAAATGCGTGATAAAGAGCAGTCTGTTCTACGGATAAGTGAAAGCCAGATTTGCTGTCACCTCTAAAGAAAATGCGAATAATAATAATAAGTGTAATGCGAACTTAAGACAAAAGATAAAGTGCGAATTTAGGAGACTGAGATGTGGACACGCACAAGATTTTTAGTGTGGATGAATCACAACTGTATGTGCGGATTACTTTGAAGAAAATGCAAATTCTTCTGTGGCTAATATGGATGGCAGTGAAGTCTAGTATTATCTGCAGATAGAACATATATGGTATTTATGTATTCGGACCAGGGTAAAGAATATATAAATATATCTGTAATATATATGCGGATAAATTGATGTTATATGTTGATACAGTAGTGACATAAATTCGAATAAGTATAGGATAAGTATAGCGTAATAAAAGCATGGTTCAAGCATATATGTTGTGAAGCATTATGAAGTTGTGAATGAAGTTGATTATGTTATAAAGCAGTATGGAAAAATGATTTACCTTCCTACTCAAAGGTTCTATATCTCCATCATATGTGAAGGATTAGAGATTGAGTTCTCTATGTTAATAAGTACACATTGATGAAGAAAGAAAGATCAGCATTGAAGGAAGACTTAGAAGAAGTGAAAAGGTCTTGGAAGCATACTTAGGTCAAGGGTATGAGTCTTGGTCATGGTACTTGTCATTTGAAGATTTATAATAAGAATTATTTGCGGGTTTTCCTCTCCAAGAGGGAGAGGTTTTGCCCTGCCTCTAGGAGCCTAATTTTGTGTCTTGTGTATTTTGATAATTGACTTGATGAAAGATTAAATAAGATAACTAAGAGAAGACATAAGTAAATCAAGTAAGCTCACAAGTAATTATCAAGAGGAGAATTTTGTATTAATCACCAACCCTCCAAATTCTCAACATGGTTTTAGAGCTAAGGTGCTGAACTCAAGGGCTACTTGACAAAAAGACACTCCAGGAAGCAAAAATCAAAGTTTGGGTGAAGAATCAAATCATTTTTCAAGGAAGACTCTCAAGATCTTCGTCTCATTCAAAGGATCATATTTTCAAAGAAAATATTATTTGCCATCAAATATTTACATTCAAGACAGTGGTAGAAGAGGAAATCATCTATTGAAGACATCTTCAGAAATCCTTGATCATCAAGGATTCAAGATCACCTACTTTGAAATCAATCTAAGAAGGGTTTTCTGCCATCATCTTCAACAAGGAAGTTGATAGAAGAATAAAACAATCTACTCAAGTAAGTATCTCTATGACTTCATATGAATCTATCAAATTGTTTTCTTTGCTAAGAAAGCATCAAATTGTTTAGGGTTTCAGATTTTCCTGCATGGAAGTCAAGGACAATGAAGTCATGCCAAATACATGAAGGGAGATATAAGAGCCCTAAGGATTCTTACATAATCCATAAATGACTCTCTCATCTCCGAGGTTTCAAATCTAAAATCATAAAAAAGGAATATATGAGAAATTGGTGGAGCTATTCTCTGTGAGTACCGTAGGAGAAGAAATCTAAGATCAATTGCAGGAACTGGGAGAAGTAATGTCTGACACTGAGATGACTACAGTGATGTTGAATGCTTTGCCAGAAGAATGGGGAAATTTCACTTCAATTTTATACGGGAAGAAAGAAGCCACACCATTTCACAATTTATGGTCTCTATGTAAAAGAGAAGAAACAAGATAGAGAGCCAAAGGCACTACAAGATCAAGTAAAGGGAATCAAGTCTTTGCATCCACATTAAGGAAGAAAGAAAGATTCGTTAAGTTTGGTCCTCATAATAGTATGGACAATGCTTTGGATGTGATGAACTTGGGCATTACAAAATATATTGCCCTAAATCTGAAAGGGACAAGAGAAATAGGGAAGAAGCCCATATCTCAGAAATGAGGGAAGAACTTGATACAAAGAAATCTAAGAAAGAAGAAGCGAGGGACCTCCTCTATGATTGAGATCATCTTCTCCTTTAAGAGATTTTTGTTGATTGTAAAATAGTATGATAGGAAGCAATGTATATTATAGCATCATGATAAAAGCATTGTAGGAGCTCTTGGTGAAACAACTCCTGGAAAACCCCTCTGATAGCAATACTGATGGAAGGCAGTCATCAAGATCAAGGGTCATCATAAACAGAATTCTGGGATGTGATGACATATTGATGGCGCAGGCCAAGGAAATGAAGCTCTTCATTCTAGTAAAACTACTGAAGGATGACTTAAATGAAAAAGGTATGAGGTATGCATATATTTATATGCTGACATTGGATGCTGTGAAGTCATGTCATATGGTTGCAGGTAATAGACTTCTATATTTAGAAGTATGATCTATGAAGGAGGATGTCTCGGTGCACTAACAGATGAAATCAACATGATATATATCCTCATGGATTATGAGGTGGCTGTATATGAATGAGGAACTGGAAAATGTGTAAGTCCTTGGGAATGAAGAATGTGCAGGAAGGAAGAGATTATGAAATGCAACCATGTCAAGAGGCAATTATCATCCGAAATCCAAGAAGATGTTACTAGGAGATCTCCTGGGAGGATATGTAGACTCTGACACAGGTCTCCTAAAGAAGAAGACCCTTGAAAAAATATATCATTAGGAGATGTGTCAATCTAAATAAAGGATGTCGATGCCTACAATAAGATGCCATGGTGAAAGATCATCACTGAGGTAACTTTTGTTTTAAAAGTTCATATGTATATGTTTATCTGGAAGAATTTGTGCAAGGTTGCTAATCATGAGAAAGGATGTATGATCCTTGGAGATGATTCGAAGGAAAGCAACATGGCATAACGATGAACCAGATTAGAGAGACAGATGAATCACTTTCTGGTAGATGACATGACTCATGAATGAAAGTGATGGATGATCTGTGCCCTGTGGAGCTAAAGTTGAGATTCCTCAAGATCAAAATCCATGACATCAAGGGGAGGAATTCTTCATGGGCAGCTGGGTGTCTCACCATTGCTGCTACAGGTCCCTGATTGAGAGGGAGCCTGGTGATCAGTTTCTTACTTGGAAGAAACTGGGTAATTCCTAAGAATGAGCTTAGGTACATTCCTTATATAGGAATGAGTACATTCCCTTGTGGAACAGGTCCTCCCTGGCTGATAGGGAGAGATAGACACATCATTTTGGTCTTCACTTGGGAAGACAGAATGGAGGATTGGGTAATCATATGGCATTCGATACTCTTTGAGAATGTGTTAGGGCATTCAAGATAAGAGTAGTCGGGGACCGATATTCTTTGAGGGCTAGCTACCCAAGAGAAGAATAGTCCAAGAAGGTCATACTTTGGGAACACCCGGGTGGAGTATGTACCTTGGAGAGACAATGACTATGTTGTCTATAAGTCATGTGTCTCGCCAAAATTGTAGCCCATTGTCTCGTTGAGAGATGGGGTTGTTAGTCAAGGCCTTGCACTAGGACAATGTTGGTTGATATGATGCTATACAGTTGCGATTACCAATCCAATTCTTCAGTTTGAAAGTGACCATGTACCTGTATGAATACCTCCCTAGTTAAGAGGGAGTGTTGAAAAGTGTAACTAGGTCGGTCTTCATATTGACTATGTAATTATGTATTTTATGTAAAGAAGAAGACAAAGATAATAAAATGTATTTTGTACTTGCCTCATGGGTTTCATGAGCAAGATTTTATTATAGGTTAAATAGACTTCTTCTTGATGTCTATCTAGAGTTTTGTCTTCTAGATATAAATGTAATAAGTGTCATATATGAAGGATCTAGAAATGCTCCAAGACCAAGTTCAGAAGCTGTGGAAGAATGACTTGAGATAGCCCTTAAATCAACACTAGAAATAAATGGTAAAATCAGCCTTCACACTCACAATCAAGTCCGCCTACAAGCTAATGTATGGTCGACCTTCAGATAGGGAAACTGCCACTATATATACACAATCTCTGCGGTCCATTACACACAAAGTTTTGCGGATCTCTCTAAGCAAGAAGTGCGGGCAACCTGAAGAAGAGTTTCGGTCATCTCTGTAATTGAAATGCGTGATAAAGAGCAGACTGTTCTGGGGATAAGTGAAAGCCAAATTTGCGGCCACCTCTGAAGAAAATGTGAATAATAATAAGAAGTGTAATGCGGACTTAAGACGGAAGATACAGTGCGAATTTAGGAGACTGAGATGTGGACAAGCACATGATTTTTAGTGCGGATGAATCACATCTGTACGTGCGGATTACTTTGAAGAAAATGCGAATTCTTCTGTGGCTAATATGGATGGCAGTGAAGTCTAGTATTATCTGCGGATAGAACATATCTCGTGTTTATGTATTCGGACCAGGGTAAAGAATATATATATGTGTGTGTGTGTGTGTGTGTAATATATATGCGGATACATTGATGTTATATGTTGATATAGTAGTCACATAAAGTCGAATAAGTACAGGATAAACACAACGTAATAAAAGTATGGTTCAAGCATATTTGTTGTGAAGCATTATGAATTTGTGAATGAAGTTGATTATGTTATAAATATGCGAAGGATTAGAGACCGAGTTCTCTATGTTAATCAGTACACATTGATGAAGAAAGAAAGATCGGCATTGAAGGAAGACTTAGAAGAAGTGACAAGGTATTGGAAGCATACCTAGGTCAAGGGTCTGAGTCTTGGTCATGGTACTTGTCATTTGAAGATTTATAAGAAGAATTATTTGCAGGTTTTCCTCTCCAAGAGGGAGAGGTTTTGCCCTAGCTCTAGGAGCCTAATTTTGTGTCTTGTGTATTTTGATAATTGACTTGATGAAAGACTAAATAAGATAACGAAGAGAAGACATAAGTAACTCAAGTAAGCTCACAAGTAATTATCAAGAAGAGAATTTTGTATTAATCACTAGCCCTCCAAATTCTCAACAATCCCACGGTATTTGCAAAGACCATTGTGCGATAATACATTGTTAGTGGCTCAGCGAGACATTTCATTGGCCAGGGGAGGATTCATGGAAGAATTGCTACAATGCCTCTAGACCCTACGAGTCGGTCAATATAGAAGAAACTTCACAGGTAACTCTGTAGAAGGCAGCAACTCCAGAAGCAGTGCCAACAAAAGGGAGCAACGCTGTACAAGATAAGGGAAAAAGAAACGTTGCTTACAGTTTAGGGGGAGAAATAAGTTGCAAGATGAAAGTGGATCCAACTATTATGAAAGTGACTTTATAAATTGAGGCAAAGAGGAAACAGAGGATGCCGAGTGCAGAACAAAGGAAGAGAGAAGAGCAGCGAAGGAGAATGGAGGAAGAAAAGCATAAGCAAGAAGAGGAAGAAAAGAAGAAGCAGGAAGAAGAATAAAGGAAAGATGCAATAATAGAAGAAACAACACAGAAGCAAGCTGAAGAAGAAAGGCAAGACACAATAACGGAAGAAACAACGCAGAAGAAAGCTGAAGAGCAAGAACATAATCGAACAACAACAAAGGAGGAGATCAAAGAGATGCAGGATTAGGAGCTTGCTCAATAGTTTGAAGAATTGATTGAGATTGTGGACATGGAGGAGGAACCAAAGCCACCGAACCAGGATGTAGACTCGATGCCGAGTGCACAACAGGTCACCATTCAGTCTCCACCACATACAAGAACTGAGTTAGCTCTGAGCGAGTAAGAGGAAGTTGTTCCTCTTGATGATGATCCGGTCATGGACACATACAATCTTTCATATGATGAACTTCAAAAGAAGACTGTACAAGCGCGTAGGAAGCACTTTCCAGATTACCTCGCATCGTCTGCATTCATTAGAGAGAGGGTGATAGTGGCAGACACCAGGAAGAATCCTAATGCCATTGCCGAATCCAACTTGGCCTTTGCAGGTGAAGCAAGATCAAACCCTGAGTATTTGACGACCGAGAATAGGCAATTGGCACAAAACTTACAGGCTTCCAGGAAAGAGGTAGAACAACTCCGCGCAGCATCTCCGAACACAACTTCCACATAGGTCTACTTGGAGGAGATGAGAGCAACGATACTTGGTGAAGTATCAAAACTTGGAGAGACTATGTGAGACCTCTATCAGGAGATTATAACCATAAATAAGGCAGTCATCAACTTGCATGGCTTGCAGCAGCAGAGCAAAGACTTTTTCAAAACTCTTAGGAATATACAAGCTGCCATCGTCGCCGTGCATGAATGGACAATGTGATACAAAGGGGTACCGCTTAACTTGGGAAATAAATTGAAGCCACAGACAGAGCTGGAGAAAGCGAGAGTTTGAATTTTGATTCAGAATAACTAGCAACTTGCCTCATTCATTGGTAGTATTAAGGTCTCATATCTAAAATTATACAACAGTTTGGATTTCTGGGTGAAAAGACATAGGATCCCATTAGTAGGCTTGCTCACCTAAGCCAAACGCAGACACCAGGTTAGGCAAGAAATCGAAGAGAACTTGGAGCAACTGAGACAGATTGCCACCAAGGAAGATTTGGAGCTGAACAGAAAAAACACACAGAACTACATTGGTGGTCCTATCCAGATCAAAACAATGTTTCTCCTGCTCGAGAAGGAAGTTAAAACCGGTTCCAAATCATTGTACCTGGATGATATGGAGGCTAGAGTCTGGTTCCAACCAAACACCATCACACAGTTTGGGGATGTCATCGTACAATGCCAAGCTTGACACCATTATGTGACCGAGAAGCATCAAGTGGAAGTTGCTGAGCTAGATTTTCTCCAAACCTAAGAATCATAGTGTTTTGTCTTGTTAGGTTGTCAAGTTGTCTCTACCCTATTTTGTTTTATATGGGTATGAGTGTAAATGTAATATTATTTGTAATTAATTTGTAAAGTGGAATTCCGAGTGTCTATTGTGGAATGTGAAGAGTCATGATGTAATGTAATGAGTCATTTTGTAAAGAAGTTGAAGAGTCATAAGGGGATTCAAAGAGTCACAAAGAGGAATATGAAGAGTCACCCCCCGTTGTTGTAAATATATCCTCATAACTCATGTAAAGGGATTTTGGGAGCCAAGTGTTTGGATAGGCTTAGGCTTAGAAAGAGATTGGGAGTTTTGTGAGAGGCTTGGCTTCTCCGTAGCGTAGAGGGAGTATACTTCTTTGGAGGAGCATGTGTTTTTGTCTTCGTGTTTCACTATTGGGGCTAGGGGTTCGTAAATGGTGTATGTATGATTGGAACTTTCACTTTTAATAAAAACTCTGAGCTGGCACGCTTTCATGCATATGTTGTGAATATAATAGGACTATTCTTTTTGTATTTTCAATGTATGTTATTTAACTTATGCTTATGCTTATGAACTATTTCGTTTGCATTGGTACGAATCTTGTTGAATGTGTGTTGTATTATTTCATCACTGTTAACTTGTGAACTATTTTGCATACTAGCGTATGATGTCATTCACGCTCGTGTGTTCCTTTCATGTTGCGTACTATTACAGACTTCTAAGGGGCTCACTTCTTTTCCCTTCATGTGTTGGAACCTTCATGCATCACACTTGAATCTACGCAGGGTCACACACTTGCTCTCACCAAAGTCACCATACACCACTCTATGTGTATTTGTAGCCAAGGCATATCATTAACACCCACTGCATCGACAACCGACCCGTAGATCCGGATGGGGCTCCTATACCAAATGGTGTGAGGTCTAACTGGGACTTCATATCAGGGAGATCCCTTGAATGTTGGCGGGTCCAACACTGTCAACATTTCTGGGGCTAGAAGGAGGGCCAGATGACACACTGAGCCCATGAAGTCTGTTTGAATTTCCGCATGCATTTATGGCTTCCCCCAAAATCATAACCCCGACATGTTTTTCTAGACTCGCAAATATGAAATTTTCGGCGAGAATTATTGATGACTTGCCAAATATGAAATTCAATGGCGAGGGTGAAACAACCTTCTTTGAGCACACCGCTTGTTTTCTTGATTTCTGCACGAAACACAACATTCACTGCGAGAATGCTGCTTGCAGGTTGTTCATTTTCACGTTCGAAGGGCACGTAAGGGAATGGTGTAACACATTTCATGATGCCTCCATACACTCTTTCAAACATCTTGCCACATAAATGTTCGACGCTTTTGAAGTGTGTGATCATAAATCTGTGTGCAAGAAAATTTTGCAATTGCAAAAAGCACCTGATTAATCTCTTGGTGATTTTCACTATCGTTTCATTCATTTGTGCTTTGAATTTCCTGAAGATGAAGTTGATTGGAATTTCTTGTTAGAGAGATTCCAATATCTTGTTCACATTTCGAATAATCCACACGGACACAAATCTTTCGAAACTCTCCCAATTAGAGCTTCTAAATCTGCGATGGACGAAGTTTCTATTCCAAGTGACCCCACGTCTCCTTCTCACCAAACAACTCTATTTCTGCAGGTTGAGGTGGGAGAACTTGAGAATTCATCTGTTGATCTACCACCATCTTCTCCCACCCCACATAGTCAGAATTTTAGTGCAGGTTTGGATTGCGAATCTGATGGTTGCGATGAAGTGTTATCTCCTCGTCCTTCATCATTTGGCTCCTTTAGTCCTCTAGATTGTGAGTTGTTGTGTTCACCTGTTTCAAACCTTTCTTTTGCTGCTCATGAGGATCAAGTTTTGGATGGAGTTGGTGTTGAGCAGTCAACTTTCAATATTATTTACGATGATTATGTGTGGGAGTCCACATCTGAACAAGAATTTGCGATGAAGGATGATCTTCTTCCTTCTGCACCTCTCCCTCATTATCCTGACATTTTCTATGATTTTGTCATTCTTGTTGAATCTTGTGAAAATTTAGTTTATGATGATACTACTATTTTCAATCACTCTCAGAATGTGTGGAATGTTAGTTTTTTGTCCGAATGAGAAGAGGAAAATTTTTCTCTACTTGATCTCCCCAATATCTCATCTCATCATTCTGAAAACATAAAGAGTGGAATTTATGGTTTTCAATCTTACCCTCTTTATTTTTCGTTAGATCATGAAGATGCCTCAGTCTTCGATGTTGAACTTTCTGATCGTGGGTGTTGTGATCTTTTCATTGATTCATTTGGTCGCAACTCTGATTTTTTCATTGTTGATCTTTCTAAGCCACCGATCTTCGATGATCCATCTTTTGATGAGTTGGAACTTCCGCAAGTTGTCGAGGCACTTCAGCCCGAGCTGATGGTTATGTCAAGTTCTCATAGTCTTGAGGCCAGTTCCACTTCCGATTAGACCAATGTTGAATTTTACAAGGTTCCTCATCACTTCGTTTCACACATTGTAATCAATCTATTTTATAATTTTCACATCCTCCATCTGTATTGCACGATCCTATCGCTCAGTCATTGGAGGGGTCATACCTAGCGAGCATTGTTGCAAAATGAAAGTTTTCTTCTTTATTTATGTTCGTCTGTTTTCGTAGTTCGAAAGTTTTTTCTTGCATGTCTTCGAGTCACAGTGTGTCTAAACACCACAATGCATCTGTAGAATGTCTTCCGTGTGCATATCTTTCATACTTTTCTGGGTACACTCTCAAAGTTCGAACATTTTGTTTTGTATCGCCTTATCTTTTTTGTTTATAATTATGTTTGAATATATTTCTTGACATGCGTTCCCTCACTTACATAAGACAACCAATGCGCCGATGGGTACATTGGAAGTATCATTTTACGTGAGTTTGGCCTATGCTCTGACTAGGTTATGAGTAGGAGTAGTCGTTTTCTTTTCTTAGTTGTTTTCTTTGATTTTATTTGCTTTGATTTACTTTCCGCTCTGCTCTTTTCTTTTCAGTTATAGGATAACTTTCGCATGAGATCGTGTTTGGTATCGAAGCAAGCACGGGGAAACCTGAGAGGAAGCTATACTAATATCAATGCTTGGCTATCTGTCTATTCCCTCTCTTTGCGTGAATTTTGCATTCTTTTAGTCGATGATACTTTGATGGAAAATACATTCATTTTCAGAGAAAATCGCAGTGAAATCACGATGCTTGAATCTTTAACTAGTATCATCTACTATAATTGGTCTTTTATTATTTTCGGTTAATCCTTTTCGAATAAGTTGAGTAGAGTAAGGAGGGGAGGAAAACCTTAACAAGTATGTCAGAGGTGTATATAAATATCCTTCTTTGAAGGAACAACTTCTTCTTCTCTTTATCAGTCGAGATCCCTCTTCTGCCCCGTGAAATAAATAAGTTCCTATGCACAGTTCTATGAAAAAAACATTAAAAAAAATGAAAAATATAAAATAAAGGGCGAAAGAAGAGAAATGATTGCCTCATAGAGAGGTGAAGCAAGTAACTCTGTCGGGGCACTGTCCAGGCTCGTTGGCAGCGAAGTAATGTTTGTGTTCCTGAAGTGACTTTGTCGAGGTACTATTCAGACTTGCTGGCAGCAGAGCAACACCTTAGATGAAAACTAAGACTCTGGCAATGTATTTTACTTTTGAATCTATATACTCCTCATCCCCAATCAAAACAATTGAGTTTGACTTGGCTTAGATAGTGTGCTTCAGATGAAGAGAATGGTAGGGACTATATCTTTAACTCAAGCTAAGTGAATAAGTTGCAGTAATAAATGAACTGAACAATACTTCTTGAAGGGTTAGACCTGTTTTGCATGATACAAGAATCATACAGAGAGCTGGAGTTCTACCAGTTTGCCGCCAAGGGTTGTAGCGGCTACAACCATGCTCCAAAATTTTGCATATGCCATGATTTTGGAGCCTTCCTTGCTATCCACAAGAGCTTATCTTGTACCGTCGTCAAATATTCTTGATTTGATTGAGACTTATCCTTTTCATCTATGCTTGTGTTTTCTTGTTTTCGCACTTAGCTGATCTCTCTAAGTTACAAGCTAACCTCTTGACTTGGCCTTACAATAGTTCTGGGCTTGCCTCCAGAAACTGTGCAATCCATGAGGGCAAGCCAACCTTGAGATTGGAATTGTGCAATCAAGACTGGAAGTTCTACCTTGAGCTCAGAAACTATGCAATCATGGATGGCAGCCCAACACTGAGCCCAGAAATTGCGCAATCCATCCCTTGAGCTCAGAAACTGTGTAATGCACTGAGCCAGAAAGTTGCCAGGTTCCCTAGAATTACGTAATCTTTCCGAGTAGTGTGCATGGCAAGTTTCCCGAAAAAGCAAAAAGAAAAAAAATCTAAAAAGTGAAAAAGAATCCCTAGAAAATAAGGATCCATTATTAGTTTCCCGAAGGTGGCACAGTTCCTATTTTTAGAAATTTCTGCCAAGTGTCACTTTTCCCTTGATTTTAGGCATGTGCATCATAAACCGTAATCTGCTCAAATCTATTTAATTGACACCTATAGAGCTCATTTGTACATTCAATCTTGGAGCTCTAGCATTCCCGAGGAGATTAAGGAACCTTCGGTGGAGTTGTCATCGCTTTTCCGGGTGAATTTTGCTTTTGTCGTCTTTTGTCCCTTTTTCTGTCGCTTTTTGTCGTTATGATTTTGTGAGTGTTGTTTTGATTTTTTCTCTTCATGGTTGCTGGCATTTTAAATTATATTAGCTTGTAGAAGTATTGTTTCAATTTGTTGTTTTCCTTTCATAAGTGTCGCATTGGTTTTCTCGTTTTTTCACCTATGGTTGCCGTTTCGGAAACTCTCCTCACATATTTGATTTGCACTCAAACTCTCATCATCACTTAGATCTGTTTGTTTCCCACACTTTCACAGGGCAGATTTGCACTTTCCCTTAGCAATTTTTCACCTTGCCCAACTGGAAATTGCGGAAGTCTAAGGCTCAAGTCGAGAGCTTGACCTCTGAGGCAGCGCAATGTGTAGTATAGGTTGGCCCAATTGTGCATTGCGCAGTTCCAGGGCTCAGTGTCCCACCTTGGCCACTGAGACTACGCAATGCACAGTCTCTCCCAGTGATTGCCTAGGCTGAACTGCGCATTGCGCAGTCTCAAGCCTCAGGCTACACCCTTAGCTGTTGGGACTGCGCAATGCGCAGTTCCCACAACCAGTTTCCCTTACTTTCTCTTGAAAATTGCGCAATCTCTCTCATTAGTTTGTTGATTTGCTGCCTAATCTTGCTTTGAATATAGTTTTGCAAAAGCTAATGTTTCCTTGCCATGAGTTCCTTTTCTGTCCTACAGGTACCATAATTGTTGAGCACTTCTCTCTAGCAGTTATTGATACCATGGTAACCAAGAGAGCCGCATCAAAAGATACCACTGAAAGTAGTACTAGGGAAGCAATTGAGCAAACACTAGTTAACTTGCCAGTATATGCGGACACTCAATTGTTTACGAAAAAATAATTAGATCTAACATGGCAAAAAGTTAAGGAAATTTTTTCAGCAAAGAAATTCAATGTAGATCTTGAGGACTGGGAGGTATATCTTAGTGTTCATTAGTCATGATTGTACAGGGTTGCATGCAGATATCCAATCTTACCATGTGCAGATGTCATCAGTTGGATTGTTTCACACATTGATGTGAAGACCATGACATTGAACAATGCCAACGAAAAAAAAACTTGCTACTTTTCTGACGGGAGATTATCAACTTATGTATCATTTACCCGAGCCAATAACACTCATGGACTCATACTTATATGCCACCAAAAGCTATGTGAGCACAAGAGATATTGTTAAAGGATGGGTGAAAGAGCCATCGAAGTTTCGACAGACACTTACCCGTTCATACAAGTCAAAGTCTCTGAGGAGGGCTTACCAACACTTGGTTATCTTAGCTTGCAGAATCTATGATTAGCAGAGCACGAAGACCTTTCCTGAAGGGTGGGCAGTGTTATTGAACCAGGGTGTGAACAAGGGGAAGTCGTTAAACTGGTTAGATTTGTTGGCTTGATAGCTAAGAGCCCATGTAACACATGCCCGAAATCCTCCCAAGGGTGGGAAAGCAAGGTTCTATATGTATGCATATCTACTGCATGTGATCTGTGCATAGAATGCATTCGCTGGCATGGATTGAACATGGACACCACGAGACCTTGTTGTGTATGTCTATTGCAAGCTTCTTTCGAATCGCAGTAATCGAGGAGTAATGGAGCAACTAACTGACCACTTCATCATTCTGTGATACAAGATGATATTTGGCGAAGAACCACTTTGCATGTCACATGGAACAATGGAGGAAATATCAGAGATCACATATTGGTTTGCCTCACCAGATGGCACCTTCCTTAGAATGTTCGATGCTCAGAATTCGCCGCATATTTTGCCAAGGTATGCCACAAACAAGCTTTTCATGCAAGAAGTTTCATATCATCTCGCCACAGGGTTGTCATCAACCTTGCACAAGAATAAGAAAGCACCATGGCCCACTCTTCCTATGCAAGTTGTATTGTACGAGATAAAGAATCTAAAAGTAGCGGACACCGAAGGAAAGGTGATAGAGAAGTTTGCATTTGGTATTCTAAACTTTAATCCGTACGATCCCCATGGTATTTGCAAAGACCAATGTGCGAGAATACATTATCAATGGCTCAACAGGACATTTCATTGGCCAGAGGAGGATCCATGGAATAATTGCTACAATTCCTCCAGATCCCGCGAGCCAATCAGTATAGCAGGAACTTCATAGGTCACTCCGCAGAAAGCAACGACTCTAGAAGCAATGCCAACAGAAGGAGAAACGTTGTGCAAGATAAGGGAAAGAGAAAGGTTGGTTACAGTCCAGGTGGAGAAATTAGCCGCAAGATGAAAGTAGATCTAGCTATTATGAAAGCGACTTTAGCAATTGAGGCAAAGAGGAAACAAAGGATGCAAAGAGAAAAATGGAGGAAGAGAGAAAAGCAACGAAGGAGAATGGAGGAAGAAAATAAGAAGCAAGAACAAGAAGAAAAGCAGAAGTAGGAAGAAGAAGAAAGGAAAGGCGCAATAGCAGAAGAAACATCGCAAAAGAAATCTGAAGAGCAAGAACAAAATCATCCAACAATAGATATGGAGAACATACAGATGCATGATCAAGAGATTGCTCAGTAGATTGAGGAATTGATAGAGATTGTGGACATGGGGGACGAATCAGAACCACAGAACCAGGATATCGACCTGATGTTGACTGCACAACAGGTGACCATTCAGTCTCCATCACCTCCAGCGGCTGAGTTAGCTCTGAGCGAGGAAGAGGAAGTTGTTCCTCTTGATGATGATATGATCATGGACACGTACAATATTTTGTACGATGAACTTCAGAAGAATATTGTACACGCTCGTAGGAAGCACTTTCCAGATGACCTCGTATTGCATGCATTCATTAGAGAGAGGGTGATAGTGGCGGACACTAGGAAGAATCATAATGCCATTGCCGAAGCCAACTTGGCCTTTGTAGGTCCAGCAAGATCAAACACTCAGTGTTTGACGACTGAGAATAAGCAATTGGTACAAAACTTATAGGCTGCCAGGCAAGAGGTAGAACAACTTTGCGCAATAGTTCAGAACGCAGCGTCTAAAAATGTCTACTTGGAGGAGATGAGAGCATCTATACTTGGTGAAGTATCAAAACTTGGAGAGACCATGTGGTACCTCTATGAGGTGTTTATAATCATACCTAAGGCAGTCGTCCACTTGCATGCCTTGCAACAACAGAGCAAAGACTTTGTCAAAACTCTTAAGAATGTACAAGTTTCCATCATCGTCGTGCATGAATGGACAATGCGATACAGATTTCCATTGTCGTCGTGCATTAGGGGAATTTGAGGTCTAAAATGGGTCTCCTAAGGAAATCACAAAATAATAGTGGAAAAAATAAAATAAGATTATATTACATCATCAAATTTTAGAGGGAAAAAAGAAAAAAACTACTTTTTCAACTTATCTCCCTATGGGTTTACTCAAATTTCGAGTGATAACACTCATTGGATGTAAAATATGATTCCTCAAAGAGTACCCATGTTGCATACTTTCTATGGACCCCGCTACACGAAAAATGAGAAATACGTGAAAAATGTGATTGCAAACACGTTTTTTCATGTATTTCTCATTTTTTATGTAGCAGGGTCCATCGAAAGTATGCAACATGGGTGCTCATTGGATGAGGGATTAAATTTTGCATCCAATGAGTACCCCCGCTCGAAATTTGAGTAAAACCTTAAGGAGATAAGTTGAAAATACAAGTTGAAAAAATAGTTTTATTATTTTATTAATTTTAAATATTTTTTATTTTTTACCCCAAAGATGGTGAATCATTCCCTATGGTTGAGATCATCATCTTGAATCCTATTGGTTCTTATAAAGTTATTTTGGTTGTACATTTTTCTTAAGAGACCCATTTTAGATCTCAAAAGTTCTCTAATGAAATGGCACCGCTTAACTTGGGAAAGAAAATGAAGCCATAGGCAAAGCTGGAGAAAGCGAGAGTTTGAATGTTGATTCAAAACAACAAGCAGCTCGCCTCGTTCATTAGTAGTATTCAAGCCTCATATGTACGGTTATACAACAATTTGGATTTCTTGGTGAAAAGACATAGGGTCTCATTAGTTGGCTCGCTCACTGAAGCCAAATGCGGATACCAGGCAGGGCAAGAGATCGAAGAGTACTTGGAGAAGCTGAGACATATTGCCACCAAGGAAGATTTGGAGTTGAACATATAAAACATGCATAACTACATCAATGGTCTTGTCCAAATCAAAACAATGTTGCTCCTGCTCAAGAAGCAATTAAAAAACAACTCCATATCGTTGTACCCGGATGATATGGAGGCTAGAGTCTGCTTCCATCCAGACACCATCACACTGTTTGGGGATGTCATCACACAATACCAAGCTTGGCACCAATATGTGACTGAGAAACATCAAGTGAAAGTTGTTGAACTAGAGTTTCCCCAAACTCAAGCTCATAATGTTGTCTTGTTAGGTCGTCAAGTTGTCTCTACCATTTTTTGTCTTATTTAGGTATGCGTTTAAATGTGATATTATTTTTAATTAATTTGTAAAATGGTACTCCAAGTATCCATTGTGGAATATGAAGAGGCATGATGTAATGTAATGAGTCATTTTGTAAAGAAGTTGAAGATGTTAAAATATCTAATTAACTCCCACATGAAGAGTTAGAGAGTCAGTTAAGTGAGCGATTTTGTGCGATTTTGTGCTTTTACTCTTTTTCTCTTCCAACAAATTGGTATTAGAGTGAAATTACAGAGAACCTGGAAAAAATGGATCAACTATCATCTATGTGTGAGAAAAGAAATTTTTTTCTCACTTATTTGAAGCTATAACGCATCTGTTACATTATAGTGAGAGTGTTATAAAACTGGTCAATTAAACAAAGAACCGCATTACAAAGAAAACACTTGCTATGTTTTCCAGGCACGCGAGCTCCTTTGAATTTCCGTGCGTTAGGGCACTAACACAGGTAAGTAATAGCCTGCACAACGTTAGCACGCGTGCAACCGTAGTGTGGACATCGTTAAACAAGCAACCCTGATAAGTGAACAATGCGTTAGTATTCGTAGCAAAGGAGGTTTGGATATTTTTCGAAAAAAAAAGAGTGAACGGAGTATGTTTTAAAGCCATATCAAAAGGCTTTTATGAATACGTGAGAGTTTTTTAAAAAGTGATTTTTGTTTGGTGTATTAAAGGCTTTCGAAAGGGCTTTTAAAAATATTTTAATATAGTCTCTTTTTAATGATTTTTGAAAAGGGGTTTTTCAAACGGGATTTTGAAAAAGGTTTTTTATATGAGTGGAGATATTATAATAAGGTTTTAAAAGTGGATATTATAAAAGTAAAATTTATTTATTTATTTATTTTTTTATATCAAAGGATTTTTATATAAAAATAAAAACTTAGTGTTATATTTTTTTGGAGTTTTGTAAAGTTTACAAAAGAAGAAATAAAGTGTTTCATAAGATAGGTGAATTGTTTTTGTCGAAAAATGGCAACAAGCAGTTTTCAATCATAATTTCTTTTTTTTCATAGGGAAAGATTATGATGTGTGGGCCATTAAAATGGAGACCATGTTAAAAGCGCATGATGTTTGAGATCATGTCAAGTTTAGGTTTGCAAAACCTCAGAATGATGTAGAAGAATGAGCTCTCAGTAATGCAAAGAGGGAACAATTGAAGAAATACAAAAGGAAGAATGCACATGCATTGCTTCTTATCCAATAGGGAGTGGACTGAGCAGTGTTCCAGAAGATTATGATCACGTCTTCAACAAATAAATTTTTGAGAAACTTTGGCGACAAGCTATCAAGGTATGGCCAAAGTCAATATTGTTAAATTGCAGAATACTAGAAGAGATTTTGAAAGTCTGTAGATGAAGGAGACAGAGGGCATCAATTATTCATGAATCAGGCCATGTTTGTAGTAAATCAGTTACAAATTTATTGTGAATTAATTAAAGACGGAACAATGATTGAGAAGGTCCTTAGATTTTTGTCTACCAAGTTTGATGTTGTGGTAGCAGCCATAAAAGAAGCCAAGGATTTGAAAAAACTGACAGTTGATGTGTTGATGTGATCACTTCTATCGCATGAGGCAAGGATAGACATAAATAAGGATTTCACTTTAGAAACTACTTTCAAAAGTCAAATTTCTATTTCAAGAGGTCGAGGCAGAGGACGAGGCAGATGATATGGTGGTCAAAGAGATGGACGAGAAGAGCATGAACACGAAAGTGGAAGTAGCAACAGTAGAAGCTTCAGCAATAATGAAAGATCCGACAAATCAAAGGTGAGATGTTATTATTGCAATAAATTTGGTCACTATGCTCGTGATTGCAAAAAGAAGATAGTTGATCAAGGAAACCGAAGAGCTAATGTTAGTACAGAGAATATTAACTCCATGTTCCTAGCATGCAACAACATGAATGAACTGTCTGATAAGGTGTGACTATTAGACAGTGGTTGCAGTAACCACGTGACAGGCAACAAGAATTTGGTTGAAAATCTGGATCAATCTGTGAAAACAGAGGTAAAGTTGGGGACTGATAAGACTGTGGATGTAGATGGAAAATGAGTGGTCAACATTCTGACCAAGAAGGGGGAGCCAAAGATAATATCATAGGTATATTATGTTCTTGGTCTCGATCATAATTTGATAAGTGTTGGTCAATTGACGCAGAAAGGATACAAAGTTATCTTTAGGGGCAAGAGTTTGTTATTTATGACAAACTCTCAAGCAAACAGCTGATAGAAAAGGTGCATATGACAAGGAACATACTATTTCCTCTAATTTTGAATTACAACGAGCATGTCAATTCTTTTACAGTTGCATGCTCTAATAATTACTGATTATGGCACTTTCGATTTGGACACTTACATTTTTCTGGTTTAAGATTGTTGCAGCAGAAACAGATGGTCAGAGGATTACCTCCCATCAAAGAACCTGCTAGTACTTGTGAGTGTTTCATCTCAGGAAAGCAACACCGTGAAAGTTTTCCTAAGGGATTTTCATACAGAGTAAAGAAACCACTTGAGTTGGTGCATACAGACTTGTGTGGATCGATGATGACACAGTCGATTGGTGGAAGTTGTTACTTCCTTACTTTTATTGATGACTATAGTAGAAAAACTTGGGATTAATTTTTGAAGCAGAAGTCTGAAACTTTTGCAAAGTTCAAAGAATTCAAAGCCTTAGCAGAGAACCAAAGTGATCGGCAGATTAAGGAATTGAGATCAGATCATGGTGGAGAATATGATTTGAAAGCATTCCATGAGTACTGCAAACAACATGGAATTAGAAGACAATTTACAACCAGGCACACACCGCAGCATAACGGTGTAGCAGAGAAAAATAACAGAACAATTATGAACATGACAAGGAGCATGTTGAAAGCAAGAAACTTGTCTAATGAGTATTGGGTAGAAGCAGTTGCATGTGTTGTTTATGTGAAAAACAAATCACCTACAAAGAGTGTGATGAACATAGTTACAGAAGAAACATGGCCAGGTATGTCATGCAACATATCTCATCTCAGAGTTTTTGGATGTGTAGCCTATGCACATGTGCCTAAGTAGATAAGAAGAAAATTGGATGATTAAAGTGAAAAATGCATATTTATTGGTTATAGTGAGCATTCAAAAACTTACAAAGTGTATAACCTTGTCACGAAGAAGACCATAATTAACATCGATGTTGTGTTCAAAGAAAAGAGTCATGGAACGAGACTATAGACAAAGCAATTGATGCACATGCACCATTGATGGAAGAGGATGATGTAGCAGAAAATGAGCAACAAGAATCAAAAGAGTAGACACCAAACAGAGTCACACCAGCAAGGACTCCAAGATTTTCAGAGCAGCATGGATCTTCAAGCAGATCAATAAACCAGAATTCTACCAGCAGCCAATCAGGTGATGAATCAAGAAATGGTAAGAGAAAGATGAGAAGTCTGAAAGATATTTATGATGATTTGGATGTTATTTCAAGTTTTTCATTGTTGTCATTCCAACATTTTTTGTTTGAAGAAGCAATCAAAGATAAAAATTGGGTGCAAGCCATGGATGAAGAGATTGATTATATTGAAAATAATGATACATGGGATTTGGTTAATTTTCCAAAGGATAAAAATCTCATTGGTACAAAGTGGGTGTACTAGAAAAAGTTGAATGAGAAAGGTGAAATTGACAGATTTAAAGCAAGACTTGTAGCAAAAGGATTCTCACAGCAACCGGGAATAGACTTTGGAGAAATTGTTTCTTCGGTAGCTAGATTGGATACTGTAACAGTAGTTCTATCCACAACAGCTCAGAACAATTGTAAAGTATATCAAATGGATGTCAAATTAGCATTTTTGAATGGAATTATAGAAGAAGAAATTTATGTGCAACAACCTCCAGGTTATGAAGTTGAAGGTAAAGAAGATAAAGTTTACAGGTTGAAGAAAACGCTCTATGGATTTAAGCAAGCACCTAGAGCATGGTATAGAAGAATCGAAAATTACACGATCAAGAATGAATTTTGCAGAAGCATCATTGAGCCTACTTTGTACACAAAGGTAAATGAGCATGGATAGATTTTTATTGTTTGCTTATATGTTGATGATATTATTTTTACAGGTGATCTTGAGCTAGATGGATTTAAAGCAGCCATGAAGAAAAAATTTGAGATGAGAGATCTTGGTCTAATGAAATATTTTCTTGGCATAGAAGCCGAGCAATCTGAAAAATGAATTTTTATTTTGCAAAATAAGTATGCTAGAGATTTGCTGAAAAGATTCAGGATGGATAATTGCAAACATGTACCTATACCAGTTGCAATAGGTACAAAGTTAAGTAAGGATGATGAAGGATTAGATGTCAATCCAACTCTATTCAAATGATTGGTTGGCAGCCTCATGTATCTCACAACTACAAGACCAAATACTATGCAAGTAGTGAGTTTGATTTCCAGATTTATGGAGACTCTAAAAGGCACACATTGGAGTGTAGGAAAAAGAATTCTAAGATACAGAACAGGAACTAGAGATTGTGGCATAATGTATGCAAGTACAAAAAATAAATATTTTATTGGGTACACAGATAATGATTTTGCAGGTAGTTTGGATGATAGGAAGAGCACTTCCGGTTATGTGTTCCATCTTGGTTCAGGTGTGATTTCATGGGCATCTAAGAAGCAACCCATTGTGACACTATCATCAGCAGAAGCAGAATATGTAGCAACAACTTCAGCAACATGTCAAGCAGTATGGTTAAGAAGAATATTGGATGGACTCAAGCAGAAACAACAAGGATCAACATCAATATGCTGTGAAAACACATCAACAATTGCACTATCCAATAATAGTGTGTTTCATCAGAAGAGAAAGCATACTAATACTATATATCATTTTATTAGAGAACTTGTGAGCAATGGAAAAGTTCACTTGAAACCTTGTAAATCTAGTGATCAACTGTCTGATATATTTACAAAGGCATTACCAAAAAATGTGTTTGAGTTTCATAAAAGAAACTTGGGTGTTGTAAGCCTAGCTGAGACATAGACCAACATGCATGTTTGAGTTGTCATCAGTTATGTTTCAGTTTAGCGGTCATAATTAATGGGGAATGTTAAAATATCTAATTAAATCCCGCATTAAGAGTTAGAGAGTCAGTTAAGTGAGCGTTGAGTCAATTCGAGTTATGTAATGGTCAAGCCGAGTTATGTGATAGATGAGTTTGGTAAGTGTGTGCATGTCAAACTAATTGTTAGTCAAAAATGATAAATACTCTTCACTGGGTTCATTGTATTCGTAGAGATTGAAGTTTGTGTGATTAATAGAAGAGGCGCAACTCGTGTGTTATTGTGTGTGAATTTTTTGTGTGATTTTGTGCCTTTACTCTTTTGCCTTTCCAATAGAAGAGTCATGAGGGGAGTCAAAGAGTCGCAAAGGGGAATGTGAAGAGTCATCCCCTATTGTTATAAATATATCCTCATAACTCATGTAAAGAGATTTGGGGAGCTAAGATTTTGGCTAGGCTTAGGCTTAAAAAGAGCTTGAGAGTTTTGTGAGAGCCTTCGATGCTCTATAGCGTAGAGGGATTATACTTCTTTGGAGGAGCAGGTGTTGTTGACTTCATGTTCCACTATTGGGGCTAGTGGTTCGTCAATGGTGTATGTATGATTGGAACTTTCACTTTTAATAAAAACTTTGAGCCGAAACACTTTCATGCATATGTTGTGAATATAGTAGGACTATTATTGT